>QVIE01003300.1:0-14356 GCA_013387415.1 Panellus pusillus | reverse complement strand
GCTACTTGAAGTCAGGCCTCTGAAAATATCTGGGCCGTAGAGATGACGCTCACCAAAACCGAATTTTGCAGTGTCGAAACCTAGTCGAAAGAAGTGAGTGTGATGATAGATGGAACTTAGAGATGAACCTTACCTGGACACTGGAGGGCAGCGGAGAGGAGGTGCGCTAAGGACAAAGGATCAACTCGAGTACATGGTATCAGTGACAGCTAGGCACTGACACTGGGCGAGCCGGCTGCAGGACAAAAATCGTCAAACATTCAACATTTCTCTCCCTGGGCTAAGAGCATCTTCGATGAGACGAAAGCCGAGACACGGATGATCAAGATGAGGGTTAGTGGCATTGGCATAAGCAGCAGGATTTGGGATGATGGTGAGACGTCCACAAGCATTCCCGTAGCGAAGACCTGAATTAAATGAGGAAACGGAAACTGAAACGGGAACGAAGCGAACTCGCACCAATGCCAAGCATCGGGATGCCAGGACGGAAGAAGTTTGCGAGGCTTCGTTGGCAGCTGTTGATGAAAGAGTAGGTGAAGGTCGTCCCCAGTGCCGTTGGATGTTGGAGGATGGTTATGCGGTTCTTACGGCGGCTTGTGCTCAAGACAAACCAGGGGAGATGATGCCAAGCGAGCGAAGAGCCATCCGATGGCAAGAGGTCCGAGGGCGCGGCGGGAAGTACCCAGTGACTCTCGTCAGCATGCTTAGCCAGGGCAACAGAGAGGGGATCGACGAGAATCCCCGTCTTGGGGAGAGAGACAGTGAAGACGAACCGGTGGCTTTCAATTGTGCGGCCAGCGCAGACAACTGGTCAGATGTGAACGGGCCATCGGTCGGAGGGCCAGGCAAAGCATGAGGTGAATCCGATAGCTGTTGATAACGGTTGAAAGAAAGGAATGGGACAGACAAGAGGACGTACAGCGGCTGGCCAGATTAGAATGTCCACCTCTGCCATTTCGGCCATCCGGGACGCTTGGCTTGGCCGGATACTGCTGAGGACCCTGTGTTTTGATTTTTTTGCAAAGTGGCGATCAATGGCGCTGTTCCGGTTCGCATTCGCTGTGGCTGATCCAGAAGCGGAGGGGGGGATGAAGATGGAAAGGGGGCTAGGAATGGTCGCTCCCAAAGGTGCAGCATGAGAGAGGCAGGTGGCCCATGAACTGGCGGTGGGACTCTGAAAGGATCGGTGTGTGAGATGGCAACGACTGCGTCAATGGACAGGACGTACGTCAAAATATTCGACCGTAGGGGCAAAGGTCTGTAATGGTACGTCAGGTAAAAAGAAAAGAGCAGGAGTATGAACACGCACTGGGGAGCTAGGTTGAAACTCGAACTGCGCAATTTGTAGTTCAGTCAGCATTAACAGGAATCTCATAGAACAAGGACATGCCTGGGGCCTGGTTGAGAGGGGGCGCTTCGCTGAGTTATATTTTAGATGATGATAGGATATCAGGCAGAAGAGGCGCTCACCCAGGCATGTCGTGCATGGCCCACGGCTGACCGCAGGCACAGTCCATGTTGAGGGACAGCGGTTGGGCACGATTGCGCTGTGAAAAGACGGCAAGTGAATTCGGATACGGGAAACACCGAGAGGCCGTTCACCTGAACGAATCCACCACATCGGCCAGCGGTGGAGGGGCCCCGAAACCATGGATCACTGTTGCCAACAGGAGGGAGGGCAAGATGAGCAAAGTATGGATCACGGCAGACCGCACATTGCTCGTCAGGATTGCTGGCAAGCTGAGGGTCGGTAGGTAAGTAATAACAAGTACAGGGTCGAAGTTAAAGGGCCCACATAATTCGGACCAGAGGGTGTGGAATTCAAAGAAATGAAGCTGCCGCAACTGTTGCAAGAGGTGCACCGCGCACGCCGGGCCAAGGACATGGAGAAAACGAAGAGCGTCGGAATATTGCTGAGTAGCGAAACTATATCAAGTTCTGGCCGCTCATCACTCCGCACACCACCCAACTATGAGCTTGGTATGGCGCTATCATTCAGCTGACTGGCCGCAGTACCATCGCAGTGACGATCCTGTTGGCCACGGCGGATAACTCGATAAGACACACATGGTTGCCTGAGTAAATGACAAGCTCTGCACAAAGATGTTCGGTAAAAAACGGACAAAGGAAGAAACAAAGATGTACTATGAGGACAAACAAGCGTGGTTGAGAAAATGTCTGAGGAGACTATGCAAAAAAGGGGGGCGTGGTGAAAAACACACGAACCTGTATGTGATCTCTGTAGATTTACGTAGATCTATGGAGACTGTAGATCTTTGCAGATTTATGAAGATCTGCAGCAGTGCAGAAAAAACACGACCGTCGTGACAAAAACATGCCATGGTTTTCATAGATTTACGTGGATCTATGTAGATCTACGTTAATTTTCATCATCTTCAGGATCAGAGCAGAAAACAAGCACAAAATAAAACGTTCTGATTTTTGTCCATGGCGGACAACCATACAAGACGAGTTAACTTGTACTCGGTTGTTTGCCAGACGTCCTTGAGGCCGATTTTCTCCGATTAAGTATCACTGATTCCGTCGGATCACACATCGGATCCGGCTTCTCCTCTTCCTGCTTGCTGTTTCCCTGCTCACAGCTGCGCACCCTCTTCTGTCCTGCTGATCGAATGCACGAACTGAACAGCGAAGCAATCTGCCGCCTCGAGTCCATTGACAACGACAGCAACGACGCTATCGTATCGGGTTTGTCATTCGAGGTTGGCCATCGATGTCCACGACTCGACAAGCTTATGACCACAGAGGGCATAAAAAACCTCATTTCTGTGCTAATCTCTTCTGAGCTTTATAGCCTGCTCTGCACTCTCACTCTGGTAAAATTTGTGGCCGATCTCAAACCCTGTGTGTTACTAAATAACCTATTTTTGCTTCTTCCGGGCTTGTGTTTCTTTTCGAGATGTGAGAGACATTGTCATCTTGTGTTCCTTCCCAACATCTTGTTAGGACGCCGTGAGTCCTGTGTCTTGAAGTAGTCTAACCGTGTTTGGTCTCGATATCTCTGTGCAACTCTCGCAGGCTTGATCATCAACATCCCAACCGGCTTTCAAAGAATCTTTCAGCTTAGTTCAGCCCCGCCACCCAGGCCACCGAGTCTCATCGAATGTTGGTTTCAACATGTACATGCGACTCCGCCTGCAACGTCTCACGATGTATTTGGATCGACGCACCTTACTAGCGTGTTACGCCGCACCGCGGTCGTGGGCTCTTAGCCTGGATGCCAATTTTCAGACAGAGCCGGGACCAACCTGACACTTCCGAAGATCATTTTTTCCGTTGCCACTTTCGACTCGCTTTGAGCATGAACCGTTCGCTTTACAGCCACGGCGTGAAACGCATCTCAGCAAGGATTCTAAGTAGTCGCGGATTACTTACAACAAGTGTAATTCAGTTCCCCTTCATCAACGACTGACGTGTTTCCAAGTCCGTAAACTCGTTCCGGGTACGCTGCGCCGTCTCGAAGGTCGAAGATGTCCGGCCCTTCGGTCCTCGAAGCGTTCTGGGATTTCTTGCCGACCTGTCAAGCGTGTACGGTGATAGATCACCATTTTCTGCGCGGTGCCATCGTTCAATTATACAACCATGCCTTCGCTTTCAATATTCAACTTCACGCTAGAAAACTGGATGCTGATGCTGCGCTGCTGTGACGGCTCCTGCCTCATCCTTGAGCCGCTGCGTCCCAGTTCTCAAATGAACCCGCCCACCTCTAGATTCGCAGTCTGACAGCTCTGGGATACCTCGCGTCGAGATCAGAGTCTTTGTAGACCGTCTCACGTAGATCTCGAACAGGATGGAGGCTGCCACGTACGTCACTCTTTCGGAGGTCGTGCTCAAATTTTGAGCTGGGACCTCATCTTCCCCTTTATCGTGTGCCTGGAATGCGACGCCCCCTGGAATGTCCGTTGCACAACTCACTGCTTCTGACAGACGCTCTGTTTCTTCAACTGAAAGCTTACTAAATTGACCGACCGACGTAGCCGACAAAAATGATATCCCTTCAAGTTCGTGGAACGGGCCCCGGCAGCTTGACAACGGCCGACATTCTCCACAACTGTCGACACCTGTCGACACCTTCGACGCACATCAACATCTTGTACATGTCCAGCGCCCTTTGCTCTGCTTTGCAGCGTTTCTTCTGCATTCGACATCGGATAACTTGGATACCTGGCGGTTCCAGACCGTGCCACCGTGGGACTGTCCTTCCCCGTGTCTTTCGCATCTGAAACCCGTGGGCCAGCGCTTTTCCCATGGCGACTCTTATCCTTACCTTACCTTATCGTCAAGCGCTGCATACTGCTCCATGGGAGTCCGTGGGCGACGAAAACAAGTGGCAATAAGTAGAGCCCCGCTCTGATCTCCTGCATGGATGCCCGTGACAACCTCTTCCGGTGATGCAAGCCGAGATCGTGTAATCAATCTTCCATTTGACGGCGTAGGTATAAGACGACGCCGGCTGCGAGCCTGGGAAAGCGACGTTTTTTCCTCCCACCTTCGCTGTCGATGCAATGACCGATATCGCTCCCACCTTGGGCGCCCTGCTGGTGGGGGGCTCTATCGCTTTGTTGTGCGTGCTTTTCCAATCCAATTCTTATTGAAAGCAATAATTCTGTAACAGTCTCAGTGGGATCCTCAGCGTGCAATGTATTGTCTACTTCAAGCTGTATGTCAATGACGCATGCAGATGTCGATTTACGGTGCTTCTTAGCCACTGCGGCCGCTAGTTAATAGTACTTACGTCCGGGATAGGTTGTGGTCGTTTGGTACGAGGAAATGTCCATTCGTTTTCCGGAGACTCATCCGATCGCCTGCCAGGATTCTGGATCTCTTACACAGCGCATTTATCGTGACAGCACTTTACGACTACTTTATCTCTTTCTTTGGTGACAGGTGCGTGGCCGCTCCGCCCATCTCCGTTCTCGCATAACGCAGCAGCAGCTCGCGAATAGCAATGATTCCGTGGTGCGTCGTTCATCGCATCATCTAAATCGTCTTAGCGAGCGCCTGGCAGGCCCATTGCTGTACGCCCTCGATCCCTTCTTACTCCATTGTGACACTGACACCGGCGTACAGTTTTCTGTCTTGATCACGGTGGGTGTAAATATGGCTCGTTCGTGTCAAGAAACTGATTTTGTCATTGGGCAGGCGATACAAACCGCCATAGTTCATGGGTTCGTCCGTGATGTGCGCTTACCAGTGGAGCATGCTTACCTTCCATTTCGCCCAGTTACTTTACGGAGAGGATCTACACATGTATGTACTGTCTTCCTTCGTATTGGCTTCCTTGCTACCCCTCATGTCAGCGAGCGGGAAAACTGGTGGATCACTGCTCCGATCGTGCGTCGCTTTTTCCGTTCTGGTAACCAATTCTAACGAGTTGCAAGGCTGTTCTGGCGTTCTTGCGCGTCCGTGAGTCTCCACGTCGTCGTCCTTCTGGTCAGGGATCTTACAAACGATGGGTTCAGTTGCAGCCTCCGGTGCGTCCCTGCTCAGATGTCATTGGTTCCGCTGATCTGGTGATGTAGTTTCCACCGCCGAAATGTCGGTTATTGCCCCAGTTTTCTGGCCGCTATCTCATCCATTGTCAGGATCCGCGTCAGACGATATGCTATCTTCAACGAGAATTACCCTGGGGTGCGGCACTTATCATTCAATGCCTCGTTGCGTCTGACGCGTCTATACCTGGTAGTGGATCTTCACAACAGGGCTCTCCCTCTCCGCGGCGGTCGATATCATCATCACGGCGTGGCTCTGTTATTTCCTGCAGAAAATGCGCAATCGGACGGCATCCACCATGTACGTCTGTCCAGGACCGATGCACACTGTGCGCTCAACACATGCATGTAGGATGGCGCATGTCGTCAACACTCTGACCCTTTACACGCTGGAGAATGGATTTATCACTTGGTGCGTGTGCTGACTCGACCCATTATTCAGTGAATCATCACCCACCTTAAGCCTCACCACCACGGCCTCCTTGATCTGTGTGAGAGCGAATTTTCCCTAGAATATTCACGGGTTTGACGGATCCTTCAGTGGTTAACGATGCCGAACAATCTGGTTTTCATGGGCTTGCACTTCATTATCAGCAAACGTACGTCTTCTGTCCGGTCTTGAAATAACAAACATCTCTCTGAGCACGAATAGTCTACGTTAACTCTCTCCTTATTTCACTCAATACGCGGAAAGAGCTGCGGGAAATGCGCTGGACAAAGTCCGACTGGGCGCCGACTAACGCAGTGCTGTCGGGGTCGGGAGAACTATCAGGCATGCAGTACACACACTCGTACTCGTACAATCCGGTCACGTCTATGGTTATGATGGTACGTGGTCTGCATATCATGAATACGAGGTTATGAACGTCCTTACAGTCCCCGTCACAAACGTATCAGCCAGTATTCAAAGTGTGTATCCTTAGACATTTATCTTACGTGGCTCCCTCACAAGCTGGAGTAGCAGGTGACCACCACACGTAGGCATTCAGGGCCGCTTGGAGTTGTGGTTGAGCGCAGCATCTCTCGCACGTCGGACGAAATTTCAGACAATTCGCGCTCAGAGTACCGCGACGGGCGATATCATACACGACCGAGGTCACCGCGCCACACGTCCGAACCATGGCGTTCGCTTCCCTAGCTACACTGTCATTTTGTGTATATATCCATAGCCCATCCTTAACATTATTTTAATACTACTATTTGTCGTTACCAGCTGCATGAGTACAGCAGAATAAGAAATGGTAGTGGCCACTGACATGCCAGGTGCAACTTGCCATAGCCTCCCGACTACACTGACTCATGTCCTTTGAATTATGGGGTCCAGCCGCGCCGTTTTTTGCTCGCTCCGCCAACAACAAATGATGTATCGTATGGATCGACAAGATGCGTATGTAATTGGCAGTTATGATGAATCCAGGTGCAACTTGCCATTGGGTATCGGTGGATCGTTGGTCCATGTCACATACTATGCGGGTATCTGGCGCAGAATTTCACCACTCTCAAAGCCAGCTATGTATCTATAAGACGCAGATGGTCAAAGATATATTCAAACATTGGTTCAATTTGATTTCTGCCATCCACTAATGTCAACACTCGTTTTATTTATCATCGTCAGACATTCGGTGCCCTGCGATCTTACAAGAGCAACTATAGTGCATCAAGGTCAGTTCTGAGACCGCACCCCGTGCGATAAATCATACGCACCAAGGCGAGGTGACCACCAACAACTGGGCGTGCCTGGAATCCAGACATTTGGCCGGAGACCGTGTCGTACCAATCAGACAACGGCACCGAGTTCAGTCCGTCGGACGCGTACGCGGTCAGAGCACTGATGAACTTGTCACGAAGAGTGGTGTCGGTGACGATCCCGGCGGTCCACGTCGTCCAATCTGCAAGGCAGTCAGAATCTTGTGTAGTTTGTGCAATGGAGGGACACACCCGACTTGTGTACGTGTGCCTGTCGAGTATCCAGAAAATCATCAAACGTGCACAGGGATTGGGACCGAATTGATTCTTACCGTGTATCGAGTGGGATTCCGTACTGATCTATGAATCCAGTCAACGAAAATGTACGCCGGAGAATATACTGAGGACTAACTGAGCTGGTTCTGATACCAAGCAGTTTCTTTCAGATCGCATACGTATTCAGCAGTGATAGCGGAAAATACAGAGGAAGGGACATACGTTGTTCATAGATGGTTTGAGGAATAGATGAGCCCGAGCTGAACGTCGAAAAAAGGTTGTACGTCTGTGCTCATTATCAGCACATTCACGAAAAAACAGAGTCGGAGAACGCACCAGACCCCAGGTATCCGATTGTCCATACTGTATCGTATATCAGAACTGATTAACCACAGATACGAAGGAACTAACCGCAAGCGTCCGATGCGCTCCCTCGTCGATGCAGAAAGAACCTGCCATTGCGTGACATAGTCCGCAGCGATAGACTGCCCTCGTATCAGCACGCTGAGCGCAGACGGGGAGGTAGAATACGTACGCTATAGTTCGTATATGTCGCATTATCTCCTAACAGCTTGGCGATCTCCGCCATGCAGCGGATTCCGACAATGCCCTTGATGGCAAGGTTCGTCTGGTTCGCGAGAGTTCCGGCGAAAGTCATCCGTGCTGAGTTGGTTGCCGGGATGAGCGAGTCCTCGATGAGAAATTGCGTCCATTGGTCGAGAAGGGAGCGCTGGTGTGCGTCAACGACAAGAATGGAATAGGACAGAAGATGGGAGTGCGACGTACGTAGCGCTTAATCTGCGAATAGTCTCCCGTCTGTTTGGCGAAGCTGTAGGCCATGATGAGCATATTGCCGGACTCTGATGTGCGTTAAGTAAGTCATGCAAAGGGTGAAGCAGCTGAGTCAATACAAACCCTCCTGGAAAACAGTTCAGTCTGTGAGAAGGGTTTCAAGTAATTTTTGGATGTGTACGAACCACGGCATCGCCTGGGGAAATATGGCACTATCAGCGTAATTTCAACCTAGACAAGGCAATCGACGCACCTCGTCAAGACCTTGCGGGTGTCCAAGAGCCTGCAAAACCAGTACTTAGTATCCCTCTCTGCACGTTGCTCGCACGCCGCCACTACCTTGGGATAATGAGCACCTGCAACAAGCATTATGGTCTCTATTCATCAATACAGAGGGGACCGACGCACCCATATCGTGAATACTCCATCTACATTCCGCATCAGTATAGGTATATTTGAACGCCGTGAAGAAACCTACTTGTTCGGATATAAGCAGAGGCCTGGTAACGGAAAAGCGGCTCCAAGAGATACTGTCCCAACTTCGGGTATAGGTAATGGAAAATTGGGGACGCGGGGAATATGACATCTGCACACCAATATGGATCAAAATGTACACAGAACACAAGGGAGAACTCGCACCGACGGTATTCAAATTACCATCACTCGATATTTCTGAGAGGATACCGCGTTCATTCATCCGACAAGACGTGTTGAGTTGGAGCTGTGCGTACCTTTCATGAACAGCATAACGTCGCTCGTATTCCACCCCCCACCCCTGGTGTTCTTCGAGATCGTCAGTTCATTTGCGCCGAGCGATTGCCGAATCGAGAGCGCGACGAGGTTGGCGTACTCCGCCGAGATCTTCCCGGCGTCCGCAGCCACCTTCGCGTCGAACGCGTTCGCTGTCTTGAGTGCGTCGGCGTAGTCCTTCAGGAAGTACTCAACCTAGGCATACCGCGCCACCACTCAATCAACATTCATGGTCAAGGCAAGGAAAACGCACCGTAGCCTGGGCCGTCGAAAACTTGCTCCAGAAATACAGGCTACGTTCCTGTCTGACGTTGCCCGGGAGGATGTAAACGACCGCGGGATCGCGGATGAGGCCGACGGAAAACACGACGGAGCCGCTAGATACGTGCCCGAGGTCCTTCGCGAGTCCAAAGACTGGCCACGCATCACTGAGTTCCATAGTCAGTGTGACATATGCCCTGGAGGGAGGGTAGGAAATCTTCACCCGATCGCACGGAAGTTGGGATCCTGTGTATTGGGAGCGCGGAGGTGTTGAGGAACGTCCCGCGGACGACGACATCTTCCCCGGTCTGATAGGTCACGCCGTTGCCCTGATATCGAACGAGAAAAGGCATGAATAAACGAGAGAAAAATCAGGAGACGCGTACGCACGTTTAGGGTAGAGTAGTAGACCGAGCCGACTGCGGTAGATACATACATCAGGAACCAGCGAAATGTCCGACTGAGAGCCTGAAATGAGACGCACACTGGCATGGTCGTCGATCTCCTCGAACGTAGCGGGATACGACAGGCTGATTTGGTGGCTGATGATATCGGTCTTCGTCGTCGACCACTCGATGTTCCAATTATCCGAGCCGGAGGACCACTCTCCGCTGATGTCCGAATACACCTTGATGTCGTGCGCCTGGCCGTCTGTGGACGAGACGGATACGTCCATGTACGAAAGCGGGATGGACAGTTTTACCAGATCGGTCTGGATGGTGAATGTATCAGCGCACGGACTTGAACATTTTAACCACGGTACCTCGACGGGGCTCAAGAAGGTTACGGTGACGTCGACGGGTCCAGCCGAGAGAACAAAAATGCTTTGAGTGGAAGTGAACTACAAGAACCAGTCGATAGGTGAGGCATTGAGAATGGAGGAAGACATACGCTGAAACTCTTCTGCGAAGCCTGTGTGAAAGACGAACCCGCAACGCTAGCGCTTCCAAGAAAGCTGTATTGCTGTCCATCGACGCTGACGAACCCCGTCCACGCAGTCGTCTAACATGAGCCTTGTGAGAAGCGCAAACTAACGCCGCAAAGAAAACCATACCTGTCCCGCCCAGAATACGGGCCAAGCACCATTGAGGGCGGTCCCCTCACCCTGCGCGAGCCACGTCGAAAGATACGGCGAGCGAACGGCCAAGGGAATGGATGGCGGGTTGAATGGAGTGGAAGTCCAGCTGGGAGCCGCCAAAGCATGCGCTGCGTACACAGCTGCGCAGAGGAACTGGGAACGCATCTTGAGGTACGGCAAGCGAACCGTCTGCTTTTGTACGCACGGGCCACGGCTGCCATGGCGCGAGTCGATGAAAATCTGATTGGCGCGCGCAGAACTGTTTGGGGAGGAGACCTCGGGACCTGCGCCATATGCGTGTCGAAGACCAGCTGATCATGCGGAGGGTTCCCCATGATTTTGATGCAAAAGGCCCACGGCAGAACATGATTCAAAGGTCGTTGCAATTGTAGACTGCACTAGGTCTCGAACGGAAAGGATAGGAAATCCATGAAGCGGGTCAGGGAATAGTTTGAAATATGAGAGAACTAGCAGGTCGCAGTTACACAAGGCAAAACACCGCGGCTCGGCGTCGGATACCTACTCGATCATGATCGATGCGTCATCTTCGTTTGTCTTCTCTCTACCACGTCGGAGCGGCCAGGCTCCCTTCAGGCGGTGCCGTGACAAAGCAGGCCGAAGGGACGCCTCCACCGGTGAACCAAATCGCAATTTCTTCCGCCGGCGACGGAAGCCATGGCCTCATCCGCACGGTCCATTAACCAGCCAATCTCGAGGCACCCATCGTCAGTCTCGCTGGCGCCCACTCTGTGTGTCATTCAAGGGTATGATATGTATCTAGAGACGACACACCATGCTTACTGGTCTTTCAGAACGAGCTTCTGAGCTGTCGATTCGACCGTACAGGCCAAAAAATCGTCACATGCTCGGCGAATCGGAGTTTCTGTGCGTGTAGCAGCCTTTTCATTCCAAAATTCGCGCTAAATGTGTCTGTGTAGCACTCTGAAGGACATACCCACCGGATACCAACTACGGGCCGCTTTCAAGCCTCGCAAAAGCTCTGATATGCGACCTACAGTGGTCTCTCTGCTCGCCGCAGCTGTCCGCGGACCACAACGCTGGACGTCGCCGCGGCTATCTCGTTCGCAAGATCTGCGCGTACCACGAGACCATCAAATCCGTTGACCCGACGATGACAGGCGAGAGCGGTATGGATCTCCTTGCGACGGGCTCCGACGACGGGACGGTGCGCGTCTGGTCTTTCCCCTTCCCTCTCCTCCCCGCTGACGGCGCCTCCCGAACGCACAGCGCATAACAGAGCTCACCACGACCGCCATCGGCGGCTCCATCGGCTTCTTCACCGACTCTCCGCTCCGCATCCTCGCGGACTGCCAGCACCTGAGATAATGCATGCTGATGGGTGGACGAACACGCGCAGATTAGAACACGAAGGCGGCGATCGACGAGAAGGCGTGGATGCGGACGGGGGACGGCGGAGGTGGATGGGGCGGGGCGGTTCAAGACCATCGATCGCGTCGAGGTACGCCCCCTCTCCTCTTTCTTCCATCCGAAGTTGTTCTGATCGTCTCGCACCCACGCACGCCCAGAACGTAATCAAGCTCGCGCAAGGCGAATACCCTCGAGAAGACGGGCGAGGACGGCGGCGCCGACGACGACACGGACGACGCCCGCCGGGTCGCGGTTTGCGTTCCAGCTCGAGCCCGAGCACGAGGGCGGCGATGCTGCGTATGCGCGCGCGCACGTCGCTGGAGCCGCTTCTTTTTCCCCACCCATGCCTGCTGTCCGCGTCTGAATCCTGAGTGGTCTCCCCCGTTCCCCCCGCCCTTCCCGTCTCCCGACGTCCCGCCCACCCCTGCTGGGAAAGGATACCGCTTGGGTGCGTCTGCGTTCTCGTAAAACAAAGCAAAAAAAAACTGACGTTGTGTAGATTTCGCGACCCCTTTCTCTAGCCTCTACTCTCCCGCCCACAAGACCCAACAAGTACGCTTGAGCTCGGCTCGCTGCTCGACTGCTTTTCCACCGCATCACGACGACATCTCCTTCTGCACGCTTGAAAACACATAACATGGCTTCCTCCGCTCCAACCGCCCCAAGACCGAGGCTGCGACTTCCCCCGACCCAGCAGCCTCTTTCCCCCCTCCGCCCCGCGGGAGAAACGCCGCGCGCCCCGTCGGCCTCGACGCCGAGCGCCGCGCCACGCACAATGCCGTCGAGCGGATGCGCAGGGAGTCCCCAAGGCAGGTTTTTGGTCAGTGTTTCCGTCCCCGTATAATCCGTGCTAACCGTACACAGACCCTTGCCTCCCTCCTCCCGCCCCTCGCGGCCTCCGCCGCCCGAGCAAGGCTGCTATCGTCAGGTCTAGGTGCGTTTTTTCCCTTTCCTTTCCTTTTCGTACTGACGCATCTTCTTTGCAGCATCGTGACCCTCCACGCCGCGCAGACGCTGAGAAATGTTACGAAAGAGCCGAGGCGCTAAGAAGGGTGCGTCTCATTGCCCCTCACTTCCCTCGCTCACCCTCCCCTTGCCCACAGGAAATAATGACTTGGCTCACGCGCCAACATCCCCCCGCTCGAGGCTCCCGTCCGCTCCGAAGCGCACGCCGCCGTGCTCCGCGGCGAAGTCGAGGAGATCGACGTCGAGGTCCTCCTCGAAGAAGCGGGCGAGGACGGCGCTGAAGAGGACATGGACGATGCGCTCGCGCCCGAGACGCCCGCTGAGCCGCGGTTTGCGTTCCAACCCGAGCACGAGCACGAGGGCGGCGATGGCGCGTACGCGCGCGCGCACGGGGGCGCCCGATGACGGGCGGCATGCCCCGCACGCCGCCCTCGCCGTCGAGCGCGTCCTCGGGGAGCTGGGAGGGCTCGCGCACGCCGCCGGGCTCCGCGCGGCTCCCCATCATTACGCAGCAGCAGCACCGCATGGGCATGGGCATGGACGCCCTGGCGCTGAAGCAGCAGATGTACGCCCCGATGCGCAGCACAAGATCGCGCAGATCGCGCGCACGCAGGCGCAGATGGCCGCGTCCGTGTCGCAGATGCAGGCGCTGCCTTCGCCCGTGGGCCCGGGCGCGGCATACGACCTCGGGCTGGGGCTCGGCTTCGACGAGGAGCTCGGCATGGGGATGGGCGTGGGCGTCGGGATGGGTCTCGGCGCGAGTGCGGGCTGGGCGAGCCCGCAGCATCCGGCGTTTTACGCGCAGCCGCACCAGCCGCAGGGCCCGGGCGCGCTGTTCGACGACTACCGTCCACAGTCGGTGTAGGGCGTGCAGGGCAGGCAGTATCTGCACCAGCCTGCGCGGTTCGCTTGAGCCGCTCCGCCCTCTCCCTGCGTCGATCATCGGTTCTAGACGTCGACGCCGGCTCCATACACGATACCACCTGCCCTTCCATGCCTCCGCCCATCTATGTGCTCTCCTATTTCAGTCTTCTTGCTGCTGCTCTGTTCCTAGAACCCCTCTTCGCCCCGCCCCGCCCCGCCCCACCCCTTCTCGCATCGCTTCGCCAGCGACTCCGACGCCCACACTCCTTACTCTCCCAATCTCCAATCTAGAAGCTATCTACCCCCTTCAACTTATCTACCTACCCACCCCCTCGTCCGCCGGACTTTTCCCCCTTCTCTTCTTCATCCATTCTCACCCGTTGGACACTCCTATTACTCTTGTTTTCTCCATTCCATTCCATTCCAGATTCTGCCTCCCGCTTCCCGCTTCCCGCCACCCCTCGTCCGGAAGGTGCCGGCCGGCCACACGCTCCTTACCTAATCTTACTTGTTTACTTATCGTCTCGCCTCCCCGTCCCCCTGTCGTGCCGAGAAGTGGTTGCTGCCGTTGCCGCCGTTGCCGTTGCCGTTGCCGTTTGTTGTTGCCGTTGTTGTTGTTGGGTAGTTGTCGGGTAGTCGTCGTCGTCGCCTGGGTGGGTGGTCTCGCGTCCGTTATGCGCTGTTGTTGTTGTACAGTAATCCGAGATCCGAGTCAGAAGTCAATTACTTAGTGATATCTAGTCAGAAGTCAATTAGTGATTAGTGTCGGTCGTCGTGTGTC
>QVIE01001103.1:0-10028 GCA_013387415.1 Panellus pusillus | reverse complement strand
ACCAGGCCCTGCCTCGACCAAAAATTCTCATGCCACTATGCAATATTTCTATGCCGAGCCTGAGGTACGTCGAACCAATGTTCATCCAGTCCCTGTGTTTGAATCTCCTCAGTATAACCCTATGACACTGATTCCACTATTTACTCCGCGATATTGGCTACGACGCGACTGGCGCGCCTGCTTGGGGCACGCAGAGTATTGGCCATAACATTGGTACTCGCGGCTATGCGCCGAGTGCAGATCCTTCGGAAGCCCGCCCGCACACATGCTCGGGGAATCCATGTACGTTTGGACCCCCGAAGTACGTTTCATCCCGTATGTCGTCGGCGGCTCGGGACTCACTTACGTCGGTCACGACGCTGGAGGCATGCTATCTGGAGGTGGCTGAGCACTGCCCCGGACATGCCGACCCCTCGGCCGTGTGCCCTGTGCGGGCTCTTCGAGTGCCCAAACACAATGTCAGGGGACAACACGTACGACTGCCCTTTTGCAAGAATGTATGAAATCGCAGACCCGTACGACTGGGCGGTGCGGTCCGAGCCAACGCCGCTGCTTCAGCACTCAGAACCCTTGCAGCCGTGCTCCGAGTGCAGCTGCTTCGCATGTCCGAACGCCGTGGAGGGGGGGAGGGCCTGCCAATGCCCCCCACGTCGAGTACGAGGTCCCGGAGCGCTATGACCTTGGGCCGCAGCCCGAGTACACGAGTTGGCCTCCGAACTTGAGTTCGAGCCCAAATATGTAGGGTCGTGCGTTTGGAAACCTGAAAAGGGTATTTGATATCGCCTCAGGTTGTAAAACTTGGAGCCACTGACGCGCGAGATTGAATCGCAGAGGACTGCGCGCACTAGTAATTCAAGATACTTACACGGTGTTGATCTGTACTTATAATTACCATGCCACATTGACTGTCTCAACATCTGAATTCCACCTTTTCGTGAACCAGTCGTAGTTTCTGATCCCACCAACTGGCGGTTCCCGCTAGACCCCTTTTTTACAGAATTCCAATATCGTTGTAATGATTGCAGCTCTCAAGGCTGCCCTCTAGCTGCGCCAGTCAACCGTGTGCGCTGAGGTACTAGCTGTATGTTGTTATTACAAAGTACTCATACGTAATGGGGTCCCATGGACGGAGCGCGTCCGAGTACAAGATCTGAGAATTCTCCAGGAAGACTCTCGCGCCCCACGAACAAAATTCAAACAGCTGTAGTCTGTGAAACCAACTGAAATCATTAAGAAGAAGGTTGCACCGTCTGGGACCCAGACTCGACTGACCTCAGTGAAGCTTCGAAGTCTGACTCAATTCGGTACCTGATATTATTATCATTAGCTGACGGCCCGGGTCAGGTGATCGCGTTCTTTCTTTTCCACCTTTCCTGGAAATGAACGGCAGCAGCCGGCCGTCATCTCATCGGTGGTCCTTCAGACCGCCCTCAAGGCCGAATACCCGTCCGAATACCGGCCAGTCGCGCGCGGACTCCTCACGTCCTGCCACGGACCACACATCGCGCCCATGGACCGGCGCACAAACGCGCCCTGGAACCGCCCGACCAACGACGTCCGCTTCGACGCGCCCAGACGCAGCTAGCTATGTGATAGCACTACTCGAGGGCAGGGGTGTGGCGCGCGAAGTCGGTATCGCTGCACTCGACAGAGAGACAGGAAGAGTAATGCTCGTTCAGGTACGTGATGCGTTCAATAGCATCTTACAAAGCGTTTCGAGACTCTCCACAGCTTGCGGACTGCCAGACCTACGTCAAGACGCTCCATCAGATGCACATCCACCCTCCCATTCTAGTGCTTGTCCCAGACACCTTTCTTTCGCCTTCAGATGCATCCCCACCGTGCATGTTGGTTGAGTACATATACGAGGAGTTCCCCGGAGTGCCGGTTGAGCCTATTGGCAGAAAGTATTGGAACGAAACAGGCGGTTGGTCGCGCATACTCTGCTCCGATTTCGCCTTCTCATGTTGCGTAGGTCTGGAGTTTATTTCTCAGTTGTGTGTCGAGGACGACGAGCGCGCTGGAACCTTGCTCGCAGTGGCCAACAAGTGCGCATATATCCATCTTTTCATCCTCAACTCACCTGGCCACCAGATATTACGCGTTGTCAGCAGCTTGTGCCCTGTTCAAACACGCAGAGACCAAGCTCAATACCCGATTTGCCTCTGGGTCCCTGCGTATTCGTTATGTTCCAGTCGAAGGAACGATGATGATTGATCCAGACACCGCTCGTAATCTGGAGCTGGTAGGCAATATGTCGCACAAAAAATCGACGCATTCGCTTTTTGGGTTTGTGTCAAGTCGAACACGCGAACCTCTTCCCTGACGGCTCTTTTGCAGAACTCTGAATCATACTTACACGGCTATGGCATCGCGCCTTTTGCGAGTAAACATTTTGTCCCCAATCACCGGTGAGCGAATTTCCAGTGAGATTCGGCGAAAGCCCATCATCGACCGTTCACCAGCTCAGACTTCGATCGATGCTCGTCTGGATGTTGTTGAAGGTGAGAATTACTACCGACGAGCTCGCTGTGATCTCGTTCTGATAGCTAGTAGAACTCGTTCAATCGGAAGAACGCTTCACAGAAGTGCGCGCGGGACTCAAGGCTCTCAACAAGATGGATTTCGATAAACTGATCGCTTGTGTCAGTTCTGAGATTCCTTTCGGCTGTACACTCACTCACCGACGTTGCGGCCTAGCTGGCTTCATCCGAAACAAGACCAACCATGGCTGCCAAACCTGCATCGGCGCGCGTTTCTCAAATGCTTGAACTCCGGAACCTTGTACGGAATTTGCCTGCGTTACAAAAAGCCCTCGAAGGAAGCCGGTCCCAGTTGCTAAGAATTGTCTACGAAGTGTGTCTAAACAGACAAAGGTTTGAATTTGCAATGCTGATATCGGGACAGATGTTGTGCGACGAAAGGCTGGTAAAGATTGAAACCCGGGTAGGGGGCGCTTTGAACGAAGATGGAGCCCCTGCGAAGGTTCCTTGTTTTTCAGTCTGCAATTTTTCCGCGCTCAACCTAACTTCAGAGTGGAATCGCGGCGGTCAACGCGCGAGTGTACGCGGTGAAGGTACGTTCTTGACCATCCGAATAATAAATTTGACGCCGAACACTATCCCATCAAGGCTAACTGCAACAGGCTACTCGATGTTGCACGGGAAACGTATAAAGAGAACGTCGGAGACATATTCGCTCTAAATCGTACTCTCACGGATACGCACGGTCTTCCCTTGTCGTTGGTGTATCAGGAGACGGGATTCGTTTTTGCGCTGCGGAAGAATGAGCTGGACGGAGAGTTGCCCAGAGGATTCGTGAACCCATCGCTCAAAAAAGGGAAGTGGACCTTCTCGATTATGGAGTTGGTGCGCGATTTTTTTGGATTCGCTGTCAAGATGGAGCTGAATCGATTTTGTTGAGCAGAAAAAAATGAATGCAAGGATGAAGGATGCTTTGGACGAGACCCTGATTCTGAGCGAAAAGTATGTGCGAGATCTAGGCGAGCTCGGTGCGATTATTGATCTTGAAAAGGATCATCCAAGATCTTGTCGCTGAAATTCTCGTGGATATCGGGCTCTTTATAAGGCTTCTGAAGCGGTGAGCCTTGCATTTGCGTTGCGATTTTCATTTACACGCAAGATGATCCCAGGTCGCGTTGTTGGATATGTTATGGTCTTTTGCTCATACCTCAATCAGTAGGTCCCCTCGATGAAATCAGCTCGCCCTTACTCTCGTTGAATTGGATCTGTAAAGTGCACAATTACGGTAACTGGTCGTTGTTTTCCCTCGCAGTCACAATTGAAATTCTGCAGTTCGCCCAGAGTTCACGGGAACCCTGGCGATTAAGTCTGGGCGACATCCCATCCTCGAAACAATCAAATCTACCGGCACTCTCATCCCGAACGATGTTTATTGCGACGATTCATCGTCGTTCCAGATCATACAGGGCCACAAGTGAGTACGCGCAGTTGCTTGACCATTCCTTGCGGTCTCACTTTGAACTCAAGTATGTCGGGTAAGCCAATTATTCTGGCATTTGACCCCGTGTCTTTTGGGCTTGACGGGATCGCTAGGCAAGAGCACCTACCTCCGACAAGTGGGTTTGCTTACGGTGCTGGCCATGTGTGGATGTTTCGTGCCTGCAGAATACGCTAGTTTCCGGCGAGTCTGTGATTCCCGCACCTCGATGCCGCCTCATCTTTTGTAGCATCCACGACTTGCTACTTACCCGCCTTTCAAACGACGATGATATGGAAAAGAATTTGAGCACGTTTGCCAGTGAGATGGCTACTTCCGCTATGATCCTTGGTAAATAGCGAGTCATCTGAAATCGAGATGGAACTGCACACGTTATTTCTTCATAGGACTCGCAACCCCGCAGTCTTTGATCCTCATCGACGAGCTCGGCCGGGGAACGTCTCCTCGCGAAGGCGTAGGAATATCCCATGCGATCGCTGAGGGTCTGATTGAACGGAAGGTTCGTTGGACTGAGAAGATGGAGTCGTACCGATTGCTGATTTCCCTTAGTCTTTCGTTTTCTTTGCTACGTGAGTCCTGCCAGCAATGTCAGTACCTTTCCCAACCTCTTGGATCAAGGCATTTCAGCGAGCTCGCCACAACGTTGTCCCGTCAACCTACCGTTATAAAGTACGCGTACATCCACTGTTCAACTGCCGCTCACGTCATCATGGACGCAGCCTCCACTTGTCAGTACAGGTGAGACTTCTCCTGCAAACATACGAGAATGATACAAATCATTGCCCAGAGGACGGCTAAATCGGATTCGAGCTTCGGTATTACTTTTCAGTACAAGTACGTCCAAGAACGTGGCCTACACGACGAAGCCTGAGCGTTCACAAGGATTGTGGACGGCGCCCCAGATGACTCGACCCATTACGGTCTGTGTCCGCAGCCATGCGCTTTCTCATCGTTCATTTGCGCGAAAATAGGCTTGGAACTCGCGCGTCTGGCGGACCTCCCGAAAGACGTACTAGAGGAGAGTAAACGTGTCGCAGAAAATCTTGCGGCACTGCATGCACGATACAAGGAGGACAGCGAGAGTAGCAGAATCGCGATACGGAGAAAAGCTTTGTTGAGGGTGAGTGTCGTAACCGACATCGCAGGCGCGTAAGATATGGCGCTAACGTAGTCGGCAGCTGCGTACTCAACTGACACAGGCTTTGGAGCACTCGGCATTGCCGAGTGAAGAACTAGTGGCGTACATCAGACGGTTTCAAGTAGATATTGCCAAGGCTTTCCTTTACTTGAAAAAGTAGATACTATAACGACAAAGCTTCGAACCGCTGACGATCAGTAAATCTCCGCATATGCGCTCTGTCTGATGTCCCTTGGTTCGTCAATGCGGCCGAGGTGGGATTTTCCAAGGCTCCCAAACCAAGATACCGGAGATGTTGGATGGGAAGACGTTTGTGGCGATATAAGCGCAATGGATCAGGGTTGACGGACCGCCAAGGCAGGCAATGGAGCTCGTTTGTAACGTAGTGAAACAACTGGTCCATTTTGTCTTCAGACATTTTGGTCGTCTTGAGAATCGGCCGTGTCCCCAAGGTCGTGACTTGCCCTTCTAGCGGCGGGTCAAACTTGTGATTGGTCGTGTACTGCTTGAGATTGAGGATCTTCTCTATACGTAGGCCAAGCTTCCCGTCCGTAGTTTTGATGATAGACACTATGCCTCGGCCTACGAGATGTTCAGCCAGAGGGCGAAAGGAAATGATGAATGACGGACCGGAGTAGGGCGCAGAAAAGGTGCGGTTCCGGATGTACCACGGGAGCTTTATGAGGGCGGCCACCGGGGGACGGCCACCTGGAGCGACGACGACTACGCGAGAATACTCCCAGGACCAGTCGATGACCCACGGATCACCGAGGGCACCGACAAAGACAGTGTCGCGCTCGACCCTGAACCTCTGAGACAGGATCTTCAGCTCTGGGGGTGCCAACCCGTCATCAGCTAGGACGTTGGCGAGATTGGTGTATCGGCCGCGACTTAGGATCTCCAATATGTGAAGTTCCCATGGCAGTCCGTGATCCATGAGCAGATCGTGCCCATCGACGAAAGTGCGTGGATCAGAGCTTCTGGTCAACCGAAAGCGAAGGGCGGCGGCCAAAGGAGATTTGTCCGGTGGAGAGCTGAGGTAGAGAAACCCGCTGGTGTTTGGTGGAAAGGGGATATCACTGGTGCGGATATGGGAACCGTACTGCCGCGGATGCGCTTCGTTCATTTGCTTGGATTGTATTCGGCGAAATTGGGTCCGAAGTGGGGACTCGGAGATGTCAAAATAGTTGGTGCTTCCAAAACGTACTGGATCGAGAGTGGTCACTGCACAAGGAAGCTGAGTCTGGATGAGCGTTCATTCACTGATGATCTCGCGGCTCAAGCACACCTTGAGTGCACGTTCTGAACGATATTCCGGGCAGAAAATGGGACTTGGTGTTTTGAAGTGTGCGACATGATTCATGAAAGACCTCTGTTGAAGTTTATAGAGGAAATATAGCCAGGAATGGCGGCTTCTGCAAAGAGGCATGCCAGTGATCATACTACGTACTAGTTGCTCGAGCCTGAGAATGATGATCAAATCGCGCCGCAGAAAGTCACGAGTTTACGATTGAGGGTATATTAATTTCGTACTATCTCAGGACCAACAGAACTGCCCGCAGCCTGGCAGTGCCTCACCTGAGTCGCACGGCGGTGACTGCGGCTGTCGCCAAGTTCTAGGCACTCACTTTCAGGGCTCAGTCCAAGCTCGAGGTCAACGTCGTCACCGGAATCGCGCACATCTGTCGACATCCGACGAGACTCAGAGCAATAAGCCGCTCTCTCATGAACGGTCACGGCTTGCACTCCGGCGCGCTCCTGGGCCAGCAACATCCTCTCGGTTGACTGGGGACAAAATGGTTCTACACCAGGTACTGCAGGCGTTCATTACCATTTATATGACACGGGCATGTCTACAGTTTCGCAATCACAGACTCTCATATCCTTCCTTCAAGATGCATGCAAAGCCAAAGCAGCTACTAGTACGGCGTGCGTTGCTTTTGTTATTCGGCCAAACTCTTGCCTTAATCTCTTCGCGAAGCAGCCCACGCCGAAACGAGATCAATCGGATTCAACGTCTCCTGGACGGGTACTCCGTTTCAATGGCATCATACAGCATTGTCCAAGGTCTCATCAACAGTTTGGATCACAAGAAAACACTGTTGAAGGCATGTACTAATTTCATTCCACCTGAATCAACACTCTAATTCTTTAGCTCGCTTCTGACCTTGGCTTTTCCAATGATCCTGCTTTGAGAAGCTCCCTCCGAGTAGATGAGGATCGCATTGCAGCCCATATCGTGTCCATTCTCAACTCGAGAACTGAGGAGCAGGCTGTGCTCACCCTAGAAGGTGATTCAGCCCAGAAATTTCTTGATGCTATTCAAGACGTACGGGTCTCAGTTAAATTACCATTACTTACCTGACCTGTCACTCAAGGCACTAGATAGAGGGTTCTTGATGGAGCAAGAACATGCTAGGAAGGCTCGCCGGATAGTTCGCAAACTCTCTGAAGCATGTGACAAGCTTCCTTCATCATTGTTCATTGCAAAGTGAGAGAAAGGGAGGTGCATCCAACTTTGTGGTGGCTTTGGCGACGTTTATGGCGCTCGGTACGGTAGCCAGACCGTTGCTTTGAAACATATGCGGCATTTTCTTCGAGGATCCCAACTGCGGGATGTCCGTCTGGTGGGCTCATCACTACTCTGAATCTGCATTCGCTGATAGTTATGCAGAGGCTGTGTCGCGAAGCTCTTGTTTGGAAGGAACTAGATCATCCGAATATCCTGTCCTTCATTGGAATTGACAGAGACAGCTTTCCTCTCTCTATGCATGGTTTCCCCGTGGATGGAGAATGGCACGGTTTTGAACTATTTGGATGTTCATGGTCGTGCAATGTAGATAAGCTGGTGAGCTTTTCCTTCCTCGGGAAGTTAACGACATCAATGCGACAGCGAAGCTCTTGGAAATCACACAAGGCATTCAATACCTCCACTCCGCAATATTGTTCATGGTGACTTGCGAGGGGTATCCTTACCAGTCAACGTGCCATCCTCCATGAATTGACTAGTACTTTCAGGCAAACATTCTGATCAAAGATGACTGGGTTGCTTGCTTGGCCGATTTCGGACTGAGCTATTTTACGGATGCCACATCCAACCCATACCTCCAACCGGGCCGGCAGCATATACTGGATGGCTCCCGAGTTGATCGATCCTGACCGTTTTGGCCTCAAGTTTGTTCGCACCCGGGCTACTGACGTCTACTCATTTGGCTGTGTTTGTTTTGAAGTGAGATATTGTTTTATTCTCTATCACCGCTCAAGACAGTCCAGCTGTACACCGGCCGACCTCCATTTTCTGACCTCTCAGAAACTGCTGCATTGTTCAGAATAATTAGCAGTGAACGTGCAGAGCGACCGCTACCAAACCTTCCATGTCGGATGATCTCTGGGGTGATATGCAGAGTACTGGGCAACTAGCCCTGCAAGCAGGCCCACAATTGAGACCGTGCTTCAAAACATGGTTCAGCTTCAAATTCCTGAGCAAGCCAGTCACGTAGGACAAAGGAACTTGCAAATCACCCGCAAGAAGGATCAGAGCGACTCCTCTCATACTATAGTCAAACTGGCAGAGCCTCCAATGGGATTTTCTCGGAAGCCCGGTGGTAGGCTGATATCTCACATCGCCAATGCATTAACTTGAAGGACCCACAGATGACCAGCTGGTCCAAGGTCTGACTGTCACTCAGGTTCCCAAGCCCGCAAAACGCACTTTCCGCTCGAAGATCAAGGGTATCTTCTTACCCACTGCAAAACGTAGGGAGTCAGAGCGGGACGAAGACAATCCTCTTTCAAAGACTTCAAAGAAATTGGTCTCCAAAGTGTTTGGAGTTTCTTTGGAGGAGAGCTTGAAATATGCGTCGGTCCAGATATCGAGCAGTGATTCAGATGGACATCTGCACGTATGGGGCTACGTCCCTGTCGTAATCGCAAAATGGTGCGCCACTGAATCCAATTTCTGTACGGTGCCCTCAGATCTCAAAATATTGCAAATATAGTGGGTTATTCCTCAAGGAGAATGGTGCGCCCAAATATCATTACATGGAATACCTGTACAGAGCTATGTTGCAGCCACGGAAATCCCACAGCTCTTCTGCACCGTCCACTCAACTCGCATGGAAGTTCTCAAGATGCTTTTCACTGAACCTCCGAGGGTAGGTATATGATTCCCTCCCCGTATGCAGTACTTCCACTACTCTTCAGTACGGCAAATCGTTGACTGGAAGGAAAACTCCTTCACGGCTCATGACGTCGCCGCTGTTTTCCTCGAATATCTGACTGATTTGCCAGTACGATTTCGAGGTTTCTAGTGAAGCATTTCATTGACACCCTGCAGGCACCTGTGATTCCGTATGAATGTATTTTCCTGTGCGTTGCATTCCATGATAGCAGAGAGTAAATATTTGACCCATGACTCAACAGATGAGAAATGCTCTGAGTGAGCCGTTTGCAACCGGTCTAATCTCTGATGTTCTAAATTTCTCATTCACGGCTCGAAAGGTAGTAAATCTCTACTGAGGGCGAAGTCGTAACGATATACAAACCTTGCTCCGCGCCATGCCTCGCGCCAGTCTGTATCTACTCCTCTATGTCCTCGATCTTCTATCGGTTCTTGCTCGTAAGTCCGACAGAAACATGACGACGGCAAGCGGTCAGTTCTCTGCCAGATTTTCATTGCCGCGTCCTCTGAATTGCTATGAGCAGATCTCGCAACAATATTTCGCCCTGGATTATTCTCGCACCCTGTGTATGCAAATTCTGCATCAGCACGTGAACTTGACGAGCAAGTGCTGCGGTTACTCATTGATCGGCAAGATTGGTTTATGTACATGTACCAGAGGAGAGGAGGAGGAGGAGGAGGAGGAGGATGAGATGATGTATTGACCGAGTGGTCCCTATAATAATAATA
>QVIE01001102.1:0-10016 GCA_013387415.1 Panellus pusillus | reverse complement strand
GCATGCGAGGAATTTGGCAAAGGAATCAGTACAGCATCAGCTTCATCAGCATTTTGACATTTTGATTGCCGCCTTTTTGGCCTTGTGAGCTTGATCAACAAGCTCGCAAGGTCAAAGCACGGAGAAAATGTGCTACAAAAAATGTGGGATGCACGTAGAAAAATAACCTAGAGGCCTACAAACATCTCTGATACATTTCCTTAAGTGTCAATTGAGCATAGAACTCGATAGATCTCGGAAAACATGAAAATGATGCCACCTTTTGTGGCTCGAACACCCGACCTTGTGGTTTCTTTTTTTTTTTTTTTTTGGAGCGTTGAGTAAGACCGAAGTCAAACCTACCGAAGCTCAGTTAGCAGATGCTTTCCGAGTCGTCCGCCTTGTTTCTCTGGCTGCTAACCAGACGTTGCCGGGAAATCAGTTGTCCATGGGGGAAATGCCATTACGCACGGTAATTACCAGTGTGGGACTCCAGCAGTTTAAATATTAACCAATACCATCTGTACGACTCAGTGGCTGTATACCCACTAAAACCCCCTTTTCACGTGTCCAGTCATCCGGCAAGCTGTCCTCGTCTAAGAGTAGATTGCTCCAGGTGCAAAGCACCAATTTCTTGTTGAAGGCTAATTTTCCAAATCTTCGCTCATCTGTCAGAATACGATCTCGGGTGTGGTTTCGAAGACATAGTTTGTCGCCTTGCAACCTTGCGACAATTTGTCAATGGCTGGGGTTTGTGACCTTGAGGGACCTTGTACAAGGTCACAAGTCAAATGTCAAAAGTCTGATGTTATGCGAAAATGCTGAAAAAAATGTGGTTTGCTGCAAAAATGGGGCTCTCTAAGAACCTTTAACTAACGGTAACGAGAATTTTCAGCCTTCGTTGATCGTTCTGACTCTCTGAGATTTCATTCTGATTCTGTACTCGGAGCTCCAGTGTACTGTAGTCTCTCTTGACAGACCCCTCGCTCGTTCCTCGTTCTGAGGTAAGTGTACTGGTGCTATGTGCTAAGTATCTTGTCACTATCTCAGGGGTCCATGTTTTTGACTAGTTCGATCGGACGAAGATTACTACAAGTGCCACATAAACCCTGGAGCTGCCAAGGCAAGGAATCTGCATTACAGTGGGGCTAGCTAGTATCGAAATTTATATCCAGTTTGCGACACTCTGACATTGATTGCTGGAAAACTGCTCCTTTCATACAAGTTGGGGTGGGCCCAGTTGGCCCGGTCAGACTTGAGGGATGGGATTCGCAGTCAAAGAATAATCCATTGACATTGCCTGCATGTAACATACTTACTTAGTCATTAAGTAGATTTGCATGGCCCAATGTTAGGTGTTGCGTCGACCAAGCGAGCTTTGTCACTGTGCCGTCATTTTTTCTAGGTACCAGAATTTGTTCAGAAGATCACATACCGTGGTAAAGGACCTTGCCCGCCGTCGGCCTTATGTAAAAAAAAACACTCACAAAAACTCCATTTCCCTCCGATGATAAAGCCCAAGAACACGCGCCGTTCGCGTTTTCAGTTAATCACATGACCGCGTAAATTTTCAACTGGCATTTGGACATTTGGAAGCAGATCCGAGTCACGCTTACATAGTTGGTCCTCTAGGTTGTTTGATGCATGATGCCTCAGGTTAGCAGTTGAATCACCCGAGCTCGGCGCGCGTACGTGCGATATTTCGAACCTTGAATCAGGAAAACTGAGAGCTCACCAGATGGAGTCGAGGTCGAAGTATAAAGTATCAAGAGAACGCCCAAAATGATCTCTTGACGGTATCGGATCCTGGTGGTGCCATCTTTTGCGAAGCTAGTACTATCCATTATAATTTATCACTGGATCCACGCCTGCGGCCTGGAATCCAAGCCGATGGGCTCAAATTGCTGTGTACATTGACATTCGCAGTCAGAACATTGAAACTCAAGTCGTCATGCGCACGTATACAAGGCCGTGGAGAAGGTCCAGCGATATTCCGATTAGCAGGTTCATTTCATCCAAGCTGAGGAAGAGCGCATGGATTCATTTGGATATAATACCCCGATATTTGTCCCGTGTGTGGGAGAATCGTGAGGCACACGCTGGCCGTCTTTGTGCGTTCTGTGTGGTCCCGTAGCACCGCAGCCTATGGACGAACTTGATCTTCGCCCACGCGGTCGGTGTTGTCGAGGATCCCCTTCTTCGATAGGGTCAGACATAAGCCGTGTCTTGCGTGCCTTCCGAAGAATCACGGGAAAGCCGCTTGGCGGGCCATTTTTATCCAGGCCGCCGAGATTCGCATGACCGCAGTATGTACATCCACTCTCAAAATATCGATGAGCTCGACGAGTCTAGAACCATGTGCGGGATTATGGAGTGAGGAGTCTCCCGGTGCTCGCCAGTGTGGAGTGGCGCCGGCCCTTGAATACGTTCGGAGTTATGCGGCGCCCCCGTTTGTAGCGTCCGGTTCATGACGAAAACTGGACTTCAGCACAATAATGCCAGTCGTGTTGGGCAGGAAGATGCGGAGCACAGTGCGCAAGCACTCCCGCGAGCGTTGCTATTGCTGGAATCGTGGCGTGATGTTGATTCAGACCCACTGAGATACATACCCTTCGTTTGCAACCGGCCTTGTGATATGATCGTCGTTTCTAAGTGGCCTATCACGTTCAGAGAACTTGTCGTTGAGCGAGCTGGTCGACAGCTCCTCGGAGCTCTCCTTGAACAACTTGAGAATGGAAAGGAGGAGGGGAGGAAGGTGATTAGAGATCAAATGCCGGCATAGGTTCGAAATAAAAATTGTTCTCTGATAGGCAATTGGTTTGCGCAAGGTTGCACAAGGCTTCCGCCGATGCAGTCGCTTTAGATTGCCGCCTATCAAATGGTATGCTTCCTTCAACTTCGGCACTACCTGGCACTACCGTGACCGTCGCACCGGAGTGGCCGCACCTCCTTGCTTTCCCTCGTCCTTTCAAGAGAAACGATTCCTATCGAAGCCAGTACCGAGCAGTATAGGAGGAAGTCTACGGGATTTTCGGTAAGGTGCGCCGACTAAAAATGTGGACGGTATTCCACCTTTGGAGCGTTCGTGCCGTAATCGATGAACCTCGCGCGAGCGGTATAAAGGCCGAGAAACATACTCGATGTCTATCCAAAATGCCTCTCTACGAAGTCCTGCATAGCTACCCCCTTACTGAAGCCCAGCACGCCGATCTCGCGCAGAGGATCACCGCGATCCACACCAAACTGTTCACTGTTCCCGCTGTCTTCGTGAACGTCCGCTTCCAAAATTGCGCCAAGACGGAGCATTATATGGGGGGAAAGAAACTCACTGGAAACACCAACCTTGTCATCGCCAACGTGCGCGCAGGTCCTTCGCGGACGCACCACCAATGGGAGTCATTGTGCCGCCAAATTGAGGTCGCGTGGGCGGCCTGTGTCGGGGAGGCTGTTGTCCAGAACGAGCCGAGCGCTCAATTTACCGCCGCTATCGTGCACGGCGTGTTGACGGCAGCGTATGAGCAGGGTTTCATGGCCCCGCAGGCCGGCCAGGATGGAGAATGGATGCGCGCGAACCTGCCCAGGTTCCAGGCACTAGCGGATAGCGGACAGGTGTTCTTCCAGGACATGATCGCTGAGATGCGGGGGCGCGAGGAGTTCAGATCCGTGTTTGAATGAGGGACTCGATGGGAGACACAATAGAAAGGACCCTCAACTTTTAAGTAGAGAAAACGTGCCAGGCCGCAGCAGTTGTACGTATAATATTACATGTCTGAAGACAAGGAAGACCGGAAGTTGATCTAATCACATCCATTTCGGATGTTCGGATTCAGTCTTCTGTTGCTCTCCCAACTGAGCTATGACCTTCCTTGTCTTGAGTACATGTACATACTCTATACTCAAAAGTTAAAGTCCTTTCTATTGTGGAGAAGTCCGGGAACAGTAAGTAGTGTACATGTGCCTGTAGTATGTACACTCCGTTACTTCCCGCCGCCTCCCGCCGCCCGGGCCCGGCGTTCCTAAGCGGGACCGTGCCGTGTACTTAATCTACCTACCTAGCTACCAGGGGTTTCCCATCCCCGCAGCAGTTGTACGTATAATCGTATAATATTACATGTCTAAAGACAAGGAAGACGTCGACAGGAAGTTGATCTCATCACATCTATTGATGTTCGGATTGATTCTGTCGGCAAAGTTACTTAGAAGTTACTCAAAGTTACGGTTCATGTAGATACTTAACATTAGCATTCAAATGGACACCATTCACTGGACCCCAAGGCTTTACTCTGTTCCTCAATCACCTTGATTATTGCGTTCAACCGTTTTTCAAAACTCTGCCAGAATTATTTACGAACAGTGATTGAAATTTGATGCATTGCGACGACCTCGCTCGCCAAACACTGCTCCAAGGACCAAGAACCGCACCGCACGTAATGTATATAAAAGGGCCGCAACAATCATTGCATGGCACATCGCCAGACGTTGCCGCACACTGATCCTCCTCAAATGCCCATCTACGAAGTGTGGCACAGCTACCCCCTCACTGAGGCACAGCAAACCGACCTTGCGCAGCGAATTACAACCATCCACTCCACCCTATTCACCGTCCCCGCGTCCTTGACACACGTCCACTTCACCGACTACGCCGCGACGGAGCACTTCATGGGCGGCAAGAGGCTCACCGGAACTGTCAACATGGCCGTCACAAACACGCGAGCGGCCTCACGCCCGCAGGACCACTCACAGTGGGAGTCGCTGTGTCTTCAAATAGAAGGTGCCTGGAATGCCTGCGTCGGCGAGCCGGCAACCCAGGGTGCACTGAATGCCCAGTTCACTGGCGCTTTTATACGCGGCGTGCAAACGGCTTCGTACGAGCACGGCTTCATGTACCCGCCGGTCGTGGGAGACGACGCGTGGATACGGGAGAATCTACCAAAGTTCCAGGTGCTCGCAAATGGCGGCGATATGTTCTTCCAGAATATGCTCGCTGAGGTGGGGGGGCGAAAGGATTCCATTTGTACTTGAGAATCTTAGTGCGTAAAAAGGCTTAGAATACAGCTGTGCGATAATTGACAACGACCGGGTTTCGCTGAAGGTGGAGGGGATTTGAACGAGAAGTTCCGCCGGCGCCGAATTTGTTTCTGTTCTGTATGTGATGACTGCCTGTTGAACATAAGCAGATACTTCAGCAAGTGTACGAGAAGGCTCCGCACCTCCCAAGCGTTACACAAGAGAGTGTGCGGGGCTCCGTACCGTAATCACTGCATACCGGTCCAAAGCTTAACGTTGACGACTCTCCTGGTCAATGACGCGGAACTGCCATGTTTGAGACGTTCGCAAAGAAGTTCGGGGCGTTGGCGGCAGCAAACAGGCTGACGAGATCGACATTCCCGTAACTGTAGATTCAATTCAAGAGTGGCCGCTTCAACGTCACGGTCATGACAACCGACTTGAGAGAAGTAGGAGTATACTTATAAGCAGTCGCAGCACAATAATAGCCGTCCTACACTTTTCGCGCTGATCGGCAACTAGGAAACCGACATTATTCAAGGAATGCGAGCGAGACAAAAATCTTGGACAGATAATTACCACCCACCCACATCCCGCCAATACTCGAGGTTGACCGTTGACATATCCCGAGTAATGGAAGCCTTGCGTGTTTCATGAGTCATGACAACGGTGTTTTGCGTGCCCCTGAACGTTCGCTCTAGTGAGTGTCGAGGGACTTTCTGCTGTTAATCGGCGTGCGGTCCGTGCCAGGGGTACTAGCAGAGATCGAAGCCTGCCAAAGGTACGTGAGTTTGCACCTCAAGTTCCCCGCTGTCCTGAAGCCGGTCAATGTCCAGGGAATCCTAGCAGCCACAGTATCTTCCGCCGTGGACCATCTGGGGCTTTCCCGAATCCCTGTATCTGGATCTCTATCGCATGCTGTAAGCCTTTTGTTTTCATCGAGTCCCACGCGCAATTGTTCAGGTCAGATGAGCCGCGCGATGCTCGTAGAGACTTCGCAGAGGTTGTAAGTACCGATTCACTCTTGAACTGTTTTCGACAAAAAAGGAGTAAAGAAGGGAGGGCATGATGGCGCATCATGCATATGCATCGTGCATCATGATCATAATCAGAACCAATCGGCTGAAGTCCGCCGAGTTCCGAACATATGTCTCTGCAAATTGTCTCTTGTCCTCCTCTGTGAACACATTTCAGCGCATTCCCTGTGCATGTCGACAATGTTTCCCGGTCTTACTGGAAGCACTCTCACCGCTCAATGTCTTGATGCTCGCGATTCGAGCTGAACGAATATCTACATTTTGATTGCCCTTCTCATCAGGGCTGTTCGTCTACCTATAAGACGCGCCAACACGACACACATGCTAAGCTATTGCCAAAAATATTGTCAAAATGGAAAAAAGAATGGAGGCGTAAACTTATATGATGCGGGACTCAACGAGGTATGTCGACCGGGGCCGGGGTGAGAGGGAGTGCCGGATAGCTGATGACACTGACAGTGAATACGAAGTAGGATGCGACAAGCGCCACCAAACGAATCGGATGCGAAGACGGGGAGCCTAAATGCGCATGCCCAGCGCGCCGCTCACAGTCCGCCCCCTCCTCCGGCCGCCTGCGCTGCTTTCGGCTGTGCGTGCAGCAGAAACGCGTTCCACTTCGCCGCTCGACGCGGCCCTCCCCATAGGGGACGCGGTTTTCACTCCAGTCCTCGCCCTCTTCTCCGGCACCGACGCATCCCACATATCCTCATGCGTAGAGGGCACCGAGCTGAGCGGAGAGGAGGCACTGCTCACACTTGCACTCGCGCCCGGGCTTGCCGCCGCGCTGGAAGACACGCTCTCGCTCGCGCTTAGCAGCGAGATCGACTCCGTCCTCGTCCGCCTCCTCGGAATCACGACACTCAAGCCCCCGCTCGCGCCCCGCTGCGGCAGCGCCCTGCTCGGCACGGGCATCGCGACCTTCGAGTGCCGCACGGGCGACGACAAAGACGTGTCCGGCGGTTCGACCCACCCGCGCAGAAGGCTCGCCGAGGGCTTCGAAAAGCTACGGCTTGGTCCAGGGGTGCCCCAGGTGGAGTAATCCGGCTGCGAGGACGGCTGCGGTGTCGACTCTTGCTGGTGGTGCGGGAAGAAGGCAGGATCGTGCGCTCCGACGTACGGGCTCGCTACCTCGTACAGCTGAGGCTCCGACGCGGTGAGCTCGCTCGGCATACCGTGGACGTCATGTTGACTGAAGATATCGAACGGCGGATGTGCAGAGCTCGGGCGGGAGTCGAAGTGGGTCGATCCCGGTCTCTCGAAGGGCGTTGGCGAGTGATACTGCCGATGCGGAGCGTGAGGCGAAACGGAGTGCGCCTGTACTTGACGGAAGATCGGAAATCCGCCCTCGACAGCGCTGTCCGGCCTAGAGGATGAAGTTAGCATCCCCGACCAGAGAGAGGTACTACGGGAAGACTCGCCCCATACTCGAGCTTTCGCCGTCATAGCTCGATCCGTTTGCACTAGAGCTGCCACTGCCCGGGCGGGGTAGCTTCTCTGGACGATGTCGTGAGGCGCAAGCAGCAGTTCCATACCCAGGCCGAGTGGGGGTGCGGGGTGCGGCTGCGGGCTCATGCCAAGTGGGTGCGGCGCGGTATCGATGTGCATGAGAGCAGGGTCGATGTTATGGATGCCCTCGAACGCGTAGCGGGATTCTAAAGGGACTGGCTGCCCGCCATCGAGGTCGTGTCTCTGGGGCTCGAAACAGTCAAGCGGGCCACGGTTCAGCGGCGTGGCATAGTTGCTTTCGCCTGTATAGCTGCTGCAGCTGCTGCGGCGCGAACTCTCTTCCGATCCAGCGCGACCATCGCTGGGATCGGACCCACTGTCGCCCGTGGCGTTCATTAAAATGACATTCATGTCGTTCGTGTCGAGCGAGGCAGGGAGCGAGAGGCGTTTGCCAAAGTTGGAAGCACTGAGGTGCGCAGGAAACTCAAGCGGGAGAGGGTCACAAGACGAGAGAGGCTCCCCAAGAATGCTATTGCGGCGGCGTCTCCTGCTGAGCCTTTCCTTCAAGTTCGAGGGCGTCTGAGCAGGCGGAGGGTGGAGAGCTGATCGGTCCCTGGGTCTGCCAAGTGAATTCCGCTGGGGACCGCGGACGCGAAGGTCTTTTGTGTATTCGCAGACAAGGCCTCGGGCGATACAGCGAGCACAGGCTGGTTGGCCACCCGAGCACTATAGACTGTCAGGACAAAATCGACGCCGTAGCGACCCATCCAACCTTGGCCTTTCTTGTCCGACAGTTCTCGCATGCCTGAGCGGTCCTGATCCTTGGGGCTCTGGGATGTGGTAGAAGATTCCCGTGGTCGGATCGAGACTTCCTGAGAGGGTGATGCGCGGCGGTAGTGCCCATTCATCTAGACCTTTGTCTGGTGATTCATCGAAATTGTGCGGGGATAGTTGGAGGCCATCATAGCTGCACGAAGGGTAGGAATAGAGTGGCTCAGAATCCATCGAGTACATCGTAAGGAGATGGGCGTTAGAGACAAAGTGGGTATCCCAATCGGGTTCCACAATTCTACCAATAAATAAACTATTGATTCCGCGGACAGATTAGCTTGTTGGCAAAAAAATTGTATTACGCCTCGGCTTTCCAGCTCGTAATCAATTCACCGTGACTGAACCGAGCAGAGAACACTTCTTGTGCCTTTCAAGCTCTTCTTTCAACCTTGTGTCGACCTTCTCTGCCCATCTGGCGTTCTAGTCGCCTCTTCTGCGTATACCAGTAGCAATTTGTATCCGCGGAGGCTGTAAGTTGTATACTTACGCTCGCAAGCTCTTTATGCTGAGTACTTTCGCGGGACTCCAGGCCATATGTATGTCCCGGATCGTCGTCTACCGTACGTGGACCATTCGCGTTCATAACCTTCACTGCCAGCGTTCCTGTTTCAGACACCATGCGTTCGTCGGTATTTTTCAAGTGCCGGTACTGAACACTGGTCATTTGGCAGCTGTTCTGCGATCGCCGAGTATTTCTTCTGGTAGTCTAATCTCATGCTAACTTCTAATAGCCTCTGACTGTCGACGTTCCTAATACCTTTTCTCAGCATGCGTCTGGCCGTTCGATTGAGCTACCAGCAATTTATCTTCAAAGAATCCGCCGCCACCTCGAGCTAGATATTTCGCGGGAGAGCTCCTGAACACTCACCCTGAATACTTCGACTGAGTAGGTAATCTTTACACTTCCCTGGCACGTCATTCACGCCGTGGCGTCCCCTTGCATTTCTAGAATTACAGTAAAATCGCAATGCCTGCGTCTGTGTCAATCGCTCGGTACGTTTTTCTGGATTTCAAGCTATGTACTACAGAATCCGAGACTCATTCGAGGCGATCAGCGCGACTACAGTCTGCACAACGTTAACGTTGAAGGAGCCCGATTTTATAAATCCTGCGAATCGGGTGTAACTTCATCTCCGTTCGCGATTTCTCCGTGTTCCACGTCGGCCGCGTCTCCGAATCATTATTCACTCTTATTCCACGCAGCCTACTTATGTTCTAGAAAGACACCGCGACGCGTGAGAATGCTGCTTCGGCAATCGGCCGACAACCCGACACTATGAAAACCTGACCGCGTTTATCGAGTCACGATCAAGCTCCGCCCTTGAGGCCTCATGGTACAGTTCTTCGAAGAGATCCCGCCAGCTTGGCCAAATGGATCGAGGAGCAGCAGATTTTCTGGGTTGCGACTGCACCACTTACTACTTAGCGGAGGCGGCCACATCAACTTATCTCCAAGGGCGGGGATGGTACGTTCCAATCTTATCTCCGAATCGTCCGATGTTCTAGCAAACAACTGAAGCGCTCAAGGGATGTTCCACATCGTGAACTCTCACCAGGTGTGGTACGAAGACCTCACAGGCAGCGGTAATGCCCAGTTTCTAAACCGCCTAAGATATAGTGCTCACATCCAATGGCGCAGGTGTCGAGACGATCTCCCACTTGCGTGAAAATGGCCGAATCACCGTCCTTTTCAACGCGTTCGAAGGTCCGCCCCGC
>QVIE01002741.1:0-10533 GCA_013387415.1 Panellus pusillus | reverse complement strand
GATTCCTTCGGAATAGACGTCGGAACACAGCGGAAGCCATGCCGATCGTATTCGTTGTGTTTCTAATAACGTAGGTGCCCAGGTAGAATGCATGTCTGGTTGGAACCAGCCTGTAGAGTGTCCTTCCGAAGGATCCAACTCTTGGAAGCTGTAATTCCCATGGGTATAATAGACTAGCACATCTCCTACATGTTTCGGAGCGAGGCAGGCAACCATATCGGGGCTTATTCCTTCAACAGTCCGTTACTCAGCGCATCATGGTCCAACTAGCTGCCTCTGGGCTCAGCACTAGTCCTTATTCCGAGTATGATTCGCATGGGAATGATTCGGGAATCGCGAAAAATAGCGTTTCTCCCTATGGTCATTTTCCTAGCTTATCACCGGCGTTCCATGCAGTACATACCAGTGATACGCGACTAGTAGTAAGTTGATAGGACGACGATCCTAAAAAATGTATCCCCGGGCAAGAGGGATCTCTAAAATGCGCCGGTATGTTCCGTCCTGCCAAGGAGGTCTGCGAATTGACCCCCGGCTTTGCCGTAAGCACCAGCCGGAACACTTGGGCGACCGGAACACTTGGGTGACCGTAACTGCTGACCATCCAAAAGGAACACCTGTGCCGGGGAACACTTCGCGTAACGCGTAACACCCCGGCACACTTGGTCGAAATGATACAGTAGTCGGTCGGCCGACAACGTGACCGTGATTACTACAAGACTAAGTGTGTGACGGAACGCGTCTGTTACCCATAACGCCTTTCTTCTCCTCTACCGCCACTTTTCCGGCAAGGGAAACAGCGAAGGCCTTCAACGTCGCCGAACGCGCCTCGCAAGTCACGCCGCCTAATGGCTATCCCCGCCAATAACCCCGCGGACGACATGGACATCGACGCGTACGGATTGGAGGATTTTTCTTCTGACTTCCTCGAGGCCATCAACCGTGCAGAAGAAGCGTTTCCCTCTAGGTACGTACACCTTTCTGGAGTTCTTCTACCGTTCTTGGATTCTTCGCGCACTCACACATTGCAGTTTCTGTGCTCCTCCACCGAACTCGGCACTCACGGTCACTGCCGTCGACGAGGACGAGTTCGACGCGATATTTCCGGAGCCTTGCTCGCAGGCGGAGGTCGACGCGTGGGCTGAGAGCGAGTTGCCCGGATATGTCCCGTCGCAGATGACACAGCGCGACTCCGTTCACGCTCGCGTCAAGAACGAGCCCGCGTCTCCGACGCGCGTACCTTCCTCTTTTGCTCCACCATTTCGTGTTAAGAACGAACCTGCTTCTCCGTCGGACTCGATGTGGTCCTGTTCTCCGACGCTAGCGGACAGGTGCGTGTTCGCTGTGTATCTCATCCGTTTCTCGCTGACCCTGCCGCATTAGCGCTTCGACAGAGTAACTGGACTCTGCCAACATATGTTTGGAAGCGCTAACCCCTCTACAGCGTCGCCGAACCCGAATGCGCCGCGCCTTTCTGGAACGAAGACACCTCGTCGCTCGCGGCGTATATGGATACTGCATCAGAGGTCACTCGTGAACTCTGTGACGTACGTTCATCTACAATTCGCGTTCGCCGGGGTGCTCACGATCACATTTCATCCAGGGCTCGAGCGACGTATGTTCATCTACAATTCACGTTCGCTGCGATGCTCACAATCGAATTTCATCCAGGACTCGGACGAAGAAGTCAAGATCGTCTCGGTTCGCCCGGCTGTGCGCAAGTCCGCGAAGTAAGGCGGCTAGTTTCACTCATACATGCAGATACGCTAAGCTAGCGCAGGTGCACATTGAAAATAGAGCCGGCGTCGCCTCCACGAATTGTGAGAGTTCCCCGGGCTTGCGGCGCGAAACAGGAGACCGACTCTGACACTGACGACGCCAACACTGACGCCGACTCCGACTCTGACACCGACTCCGACGACGAGGTCGAAGTCGTCTCGGTGCTGTATAAATCGGCCGCCGCCGACAAGCCCGCCGGGTACGAACCTCGTCTCAGTCCTGCCTGCATGTGAATGTGTACTGATCCAACGTACCTAGCGGCACACTGGCAAATGTTAAGCCGCCTCTCCCGGCAGCCGCGCCCCAGTCGAAGCGAAAGCGGCGCAGTTCGCCGGAATCTGATGGTGTCAGCCCCCTTTCACTTCTGTCTCTGCGTAGTCGCGATGACTGACTGATTCTGATTTAGGACTCCGACGACGACGACGGGATCTTCAAGAAGCCGGCCGTGCCTCCGCGAAAGATCCAGAAAGTGAAATCTCCCCCACCGCCATCGCCGCCGCCACCGTCGAACCCGCATCTGTCCCAGTTCTTCGCGTCCTACCCCAAGTTCAAATACGACCCGTCGGGCCCGGTGTCGCAGCAGTTTAACGAGCTGCGTGAGACCTATGGGTGGCAGCGCGGCCAGAAGCAGGGCGACGAGGCGTACCACGAGTACAGCTCCGCGGTGACGAAGGATTTCATCGAGCACTACGGGTTCGACGCCCATGATCTAGGAAATTGGCAAAAACTGTGCACAACGGTGGGGATCACGCCACCCCGACAACGTTGAGAGCATGCCGGCGGGTAAGTTTTCCCTCCCTGCATTGCCGATTCGGATTCATCTCGTTTGTGCTGTACAGGAAATTGCAGATGCGCACGTCAACTTGATGGACCTCGTCGAGACGCACAACACGGGCCAGCCTGTCCAGTGTTTCGATACCGAATCGGAGCTTAGGGAGTACACAATGGAAACCGAGAGGTTCTTTCCCCGGGGCGACGTTCCTGAGCACAGTCTGGTTAGACATTTGCTTAGGCACATTCTTCGTTGATATGCATGCATGCATGCTTCATCTTGGATCTTCATTCTATGATACTGCACGTCTTAACATCCTAATAATTTCGGTACATACTTATATACTTGCTACTACTACCCCGAGACTGGTACCACCGCGCATTGCGTCTATATCGTACACTACATAACATGTATATACATACTTCTGTGGATAGATTAACTTCCAGACGACGACGATCCTGTCCTCGGTCATGAACGCCCGTGGGATCAGGACAACAGGGGCAGTCGGCATCTGTCTTGACATGATGAATGTCTTCTTCCTTGTCGGCGAAAGCACATTCGACGGGGTCGTGCGCGAAAGAGACTGGAGCGCGAAGCGCGGCAGGACCGAGCGTCACCGAATCTTGCGCCATTGTACCACTATTGTGCACGATCGAGGTTGCGTACACGTGCCTCGGTAGCGCGAACGGCGCTTGCGGCCAAGTGCGCGCCGACAAGCACCTCGGGGACTCCTTTCGGTTCGGGAACGAGACCGGTCAGAACGGTCGAACCTAACTTGCATTAGCAGCGTCGCCCGCGGAGAGTTGACTGCTACGGACCGGAGAACTTCCATATGACGGATCAGAGCAGGGATCTGTTATCTTGCAAGGAAAGGGGGGCTGCAGCTGCTAGTCAGTGAACGCACTCTGATGCAGAGCTCGAAGAACTCGCCGAGAGGACTATTGTAATATAACTGAACAGCGAGATCCATTCGGAAGACATCGTCGCCGGCGAATTCACGTATATGTAGTTCGGATAGCCCGTGAACTTGTACACTCTGAATCGAGATCTAGGCCTCGTAGCCACCGTCGCCTGGAAGCTGGAGTCGGACTCAGCACGCCCGCCCGCCTCGCGAACGCCTCCAGCTCACCCGCTCCCGTGTTCAACGTTTCCCACCCGCGCCCGCACCGGTACCATAGACGTGCCCGTGGCCCGTGCTCACGAATCGGCCGCGGCGATGTTTTTGATCATGACGGTCGCACATTCGATCCGGATTCGTCACGGCGGACGTGCGAGAGGGAAAGCGCCAGGGAACGGAGAAGAGGCTCCTGGCGCTGCGCATCTCCTCGCAGTCCTTGCTGCCGACGTTGATGCGGAGAACGCGGAGAATGCAGCGGGCGTGAACGCAAATTCGATGCTCGCGTGGCAAAGGGGATGTAGCGGCGTGCGGATGTGCGAGTGCAGCGCACGGAGACGAGGACGGTGGGCGTCATGAGCGATGATCCTGATATCACAAGTGCGCACGACGGTTGTGGCGTGCCCTACGCCCCGCGTCATCACAGCTCTCGTCTTCATCCTCGTCCTCTGTGCCAACCGCTACTCCCGCTCCCTTCGTTCAGCGGCCATCCCAGACGCGCAGCGTAGACGGTCGCCCTGTCACGTTCGGGCGTAGATCGGGAGCGGTTGGTGATGGGTTGGCGTGTGCGCGGCAGAAGGTGGGCGTGGCGGGAAACAGAGACGATGGCGCGCATCCACAAGTGAGCGTCCTAAAGCAGATCTTTCGTCGTATAGTTCGGTGGGGGCGGCGAGAAGGCGCCGCCGATTTGCGTCCGCGGCGCCTGTACCGGGGCATGCGTGTTCTCCGAGTCGCTGCCACGGTCGTCGTGCGCGTACGCCGTATGGTACGGACACGACGGGGTCATCGAACGGCGACTGCGGTTGCACGCACGGCGCGGTCGGCAGAGCCGCAGACGGCAGCCCGCCCGAGGCGGCAGTTTGTGGCAGCAGGTACGGCGGCGTTGGGAGCGCCGGGTAGGCGGCAGGTTGCTGCAGATACGTGGCGTATTATTGCTGCGTTGGCGTGTCAAGCGGTGAGCTGGTGCTCTTGCTGCGGGAACAAGTACAGCTGTTCACTCGGCAATGGCACGACGCTATGGATGAACGGGCGTCGTGTGAGGCTTCTTATACGTGGGCGTCTTTGCGGTATTGAAGTGGAAATTCAATAGCACTGGGTTGAAATCGCCGTAGTACATGATTGAGAAATGCGAGTCGAGGAGAACGCTACGCTGCGAGGGCCGTGTGCGGGACAATGCCAGGCTCACAGTTCAGCCGCAAGATGAGCTGAAAGCTCTGATTCTAGACGAAGAGTAAGCCAGCTGCAGTGTGGGATGAGTCAGAAAGTCAACGGCCGGTTTCGGCTATCTGTATAGCCGGCATGCCTTGCTCTTGACCTCCATGTTTCCCCTCTGGTGTCGCATTCGTTCCTTTCGACATGAAACACTTGCGACTTTGTATACGAAATTTCTGCCGAATCAATGGTGCGTACCACCCCGCAAAATTCACGCCGTGAATCCCCGACTTGCATTCGTGGATCATGATGCGCCAACTCTGCCGACTTTCCAAACGGCGCATTCGTATCTGGCGTTACTGGTTCGGGGCGACGGACATCGGATATTTGAATACGATTCGTCTCAAACCGTTGGAAGTAACATGCATTTCTCTTTTCAATGGATGGGTTATACAAATTCCGGGTGACCCTCGAGCTGCGTCGGAATCCTCCCCTTCACGAGTCCCTTCCCAGCAGAACAACCTACTACGCAGCTGGTCCCTAGTTCGAACATTCCAACAGACGGCGTGACCCGAACTTGCAGTCAAGCTGCCTTCTCACACGTAAAATTCTACCAGCCAAGCTCGCCACGTAGCGTTCCCGCTTTTTCCCTTCTACCACCACATCCCCGCGATGCTCGTCGTCAGGTATGTCCTGTTTTCACTCTCCACGCGCTGTGCTGACCGTCGCGGGCAGCGCCACACTCCTTGCCTTCGTCGCTATCGCACAAGCCCTGTCGGATCTTCGCGCCCCCGCGGAGGCAGCGTCCGGCGGCAGCGTTACCATTACCTGGTCCTCGACAAGGCTGACACGTTCGCACTTCGTCTCATTTTTTGACTCTTATCCCTGAATTCGTTATAGAGAGAAAGTGACGCTGGCACTGTACAGCACCGATCCGTCGTTTGTACGCTACCATACCCGCTCACCGATACATGCTAAACGTGGCAAAAATGCAGAACGGCCCGTTTGCGGTGGCGAACAACATCGACCCGCAGGCGAAGAAGGCGACGCTGACTCTACCAGAAGTCGTTCCTGGGTGCGCCCCATTATTTCCGCTGGCCACGGCTAAATCAACTCTGAACAATTCGGTTTACTCTAGCTCGGGGTACTCGCTAGCGCTCATCAGCATGCACGACACCTCCCACGTCCTCGCTAAGAGCCCGTCCTTCGCCATCGGGCCTGTCGGGCACCCGGTCAAAGATTCTGGTATCGCCGCATTTCACGAGACGACGACCACGAAAAAGGCTTCTACGTCCGCAAAGGGAAGCGCGACTGCGAGTGCAACGGGAAGCCACGTTGTTAGCGGCAGTACGACCAGGACCGGGAGTCACGTCTTCAGCGGCAGTGTGCGTACACACACGCACTCGGGCAGCGCACGGTGCGTTCCATCGTCGCTCATTTCCTTCCTCGCTCGCCGCATACGATTAACATTTTTCCTTCCACCAGTAGCTCCAGGAGCGCACGCTCCACGGTGTTTATTTCCGGTTCCGGCTCAGGCTCGCTCAGCGCTGAGTCCACCGCGTCGTCCGCGTCGCCGAGTACCGTCGACACTCCCTCGGGGACAGCAGCAACGACGCCGACGCCGACGCCGACGCCGACTCCCACTTTCAGCTTCCCATTCACGGCCTTCTCCTTGCCTCCCACCGACACTACCACCGTCACCGACCCGTCTGTGTCTCCGAGCCCGAGCGCATCCAACGGCGCATCGCTCTCGCTCTCGGCTCCTCGGTTCGCGTCGCTCAGGCTTGGTATGTCGTGTTTCTGGGAGGGCTGCTCGCGTGGGTGGTGGCTTGACTTGCACATGTGTATCTGCGATGGTGAGGGTGACGAACGGTCGCTTTCTTAATACTTACTTGCCACCGACACTGACAGTTTCCTTCCTTCCTTCTTTCTTTCTTACACCATCCGTTCTTTTGCTTGCCTTTGGTTTGGACTTTGAGTTTTTGCCGGGATACTGCACGTTCGTTACGACTTACTCTCTCTGTTGATTTTCTCGGGCGTGGATGTTTTCTGCTGACGGTTGCATACCCTTTCTGAATTGCGATTATGTTCAACTGTTGCACTCACGGTCTCTGTGATAGAATCGACCGACGGACAGGTGCTTGCGGATATACTAACCATACTTACGCTCATCAAGTTCGAATCTGACTCCCGCGCACTAACAGAACGGCGTCCTTCAGGTTGCTTGTTCGTCACATTCAGCCTACACTCGGACTCTTTCGGCCGCTGTGGGAAGCGCCAAGGGAAGTGCACGCAAGGCACAGAATTCTTGGGAATAAAACTAGGCAGTGTTGTACGTGATCTGCCGAACTGCCGAACTGCGGCGCAGCGCCGGCGCTGCCCACAAACATAAAGTTAAAGAGTCTCCCTTGACCTCTCTCCTTGATACCTCCGACGCATGCTTTCTGAAGAACATACGACACAAGATGCAAGGAAAAGGAGACTACAAGGAGCATGCGACATGTGCTACAAGAGAAAAGGCGAGCGACTTTTCGAAAATCAGAAAAGCTGATGACGCAAGCCATCACTAATCTGAGCACTAGTCAAATGTAAGGTTTTCCGCTACTTTCGTTATCGTTACTGTTCCTGAAGTCGCGACAGGTGATAGCGCTGAAAAGCCAGACCATAGATGTACGAACTGCGTCACGTCCAAGATTCAGTGTACCCATGCACGTTCTAAGGTGCGTCGCGATCGGTAATTGAAAATTTGGCATATGACCGTTCTCCCTCAGTTCCGAGCTATTCAGCCGAATTTCAAGACCGCCCAAGAACACATCACAGAGATCCTTTCACGTCTACTGTTTATATCCCGACCAAAGACCCCGCTATCGCTCATGGGATTCTAGTCCAGGTTGCACGTTACGCCCGCGACCTCGAGCAGACCATCGCTTCCCTCATGCCACCAACAGCGTTTCTCACAGCTCCCCCGGGCCGGATGCTGAACCATTGTCGCAGACGTACGAATGCTGAATGATACCTCTCCGGCAACAGCGGGTATCCTGGCTGATGCGTACATGCGAGCTCTGCACGCTTTCGACGATTCTACTCAAGATCCCACCCACTGTCTTCCTCCGAACCCCAAAAGAGCGATCGATTCCATGGTAAATCGAGCAGCGTACAGTTCGTCAGGTCGGCCATCAAGTATATGAATGGCAATAACTATATCTATGCTATACAACGGCCGGAGTTCTGGATGACCCCACCCGTGAGTCGTTTTTTCGATCATTTTTCTCGACTCTTAGCGTCCCGCGCAGTGGGAGAAACTCGCAACTGATTCGCCGCGATTCTTCTTCCCGGACGAGGATCTCCTCGTCACGCTCGTACAAATTTATTTCGCTCGTGTCAACCCCATATACTGCATCCTCCACTCGCGCAGTTTCCAGCAATCCATAGGGAACGGTCTGCATCTCCGCGACCCTGATTTCGGCGCCGTCGTGTTGGCCGTCTGTGCCGTGGCTAGCGTTACTCAACGATCGCAGAGTGTTCATAGACGGTACCAATTCCGAGCACAGCTGTGGTTGGAAGTGGTTTCGCAGGTCCGGATCCTGCGGACGTCTGTTTCGCCGAAGCCCTCCCTGAACCAACTGCAGCTCATCGCCGTGAGTCGATTACTCTCCTTCTCTTCACAGTATTTGAATGCATCCGATTAGTTGTCCGTGCTCTATTTATCGTGAGTTTCTGCTTTCTCTGCTGATGTCAAACGCTCATCGTATTACGAAAGTGGGAACTCGCAACCAGAAGAGTGCTGGATTCTGGCCGCACTCGGTGTTCGCCTCGCGCAAGGTGCCGGCGCTCACTTGCGCGCCGAATACTCACGTATGGATCCCCTTGATCGAGAGCTTTACAAGCGCGTATTCTGGCAACTGATGATAGCGGATATCCTCACCAGTTCATTCAAAGGCCGACCTCCAGTCACACATGAAATCGAGTAAGCGCCGTCGTGCTCTTCTGTCTGTCTACCTAGCTCACACAACGACGCAGCCTCGACGTCGATCTTCCTGCGGACGTTGCCGATGAATACTGGGTGTTTCCACAGCAGGATCAATCAACGAGAACTCCTCTAGCAGCGCGTTCTTCGTGCCGTTCTTAAGAATGATGCAATTATATGGCAAGATTCAACGAGAAATTGTGAGCACACATTCGATCTCTTCAACATCCTGTCTATCTCTTAACGTTGTCTGCTCCTATAGTATCCCGCCAATGGCACATGTGCGAACCAGATAAAGTCCTCGAATTGTCGTGAGCTGTCCCCTCATTTTTACGACGTAGTGCTTAGCATATTCATCCAGCTCAGAGCTCAACAATTGGGCCAATTCGGTCCCAGAGCATTGTAAGTGTTTGCATCCTGTACCATGTATCTATCCAACGCCGCCGCCGCAGTGCGATGGGATCCCAATCAGGGAAACCAGGTCAGTTGTACGGACTGGTCTCTTGATTTTTGAGTTCGAGCCACGTAGATTTCCTCGACCAATCGGCTGCCATGTGCGTTTTCGATCTCTATTCCTCCAAGTACCCTAAATACTCCTCATAGATATGCTGTATATTATCACGGTATGCCGTCTAACCTTCCCCGTCCTATACCTCTCAGTCCAATTGCAGCACAAATCCTGATACATCGTCCGTTCATTCCTGTATCAGGTAAACCGACAGTAAACGTGAGTAAAAAGATACTTCACTCGCTAGTTCGCACACTTTTTTGTTTGATGAAACGGCAGACAAACTTTCCCTCTCTGGCAATTTGCGCAACGCTGCGCGATCATGGGCATGTGTTGGACGTCCAAGCGCGCCGTGGACGCGGGTCTTGTATCATCCGCACTTAATGGTACGTTCTTATACTTATCTCTCAATGCTTTTACGTCCCTCACACCCCGGCAGAGCGCACTCTTTGAGTCCGCTATCGTCCTCCTCATCAATGTCTGGACGGTCGTCGGCGGCAACCGTGCACCGTGGAGAATTTCAGCCGCGCCGCAGCCGACGTTCAAAACTCCGTCTGTGCTCAGGATGTACGAGCGGCGGTGAGCACCTCCGAATCTCGTTTTTCGGTTCATTAATTTTAAATGCATGTTTGGCGCTCGGCAGGGATCAAGGGCGATATCCTGTCTGCGTTGCTTAATTGGGCAAGCCCACGGGGCTCGGAGCTAACAAGTCGTCCGCCGTTCTTGCAAGAAGCTGTGGTGCAGCCGCTCGATTCCTCGTTCTCGCTTCCGGCCCTCGCTCGCACAGCAGAGGCAGGAGCTTGAGCTTTCAGCCCAAGAACCAAGCCACCTATTCTCGCTTCCCATTCATGCTGAGGAGCTAGGCCGTTTGCCCATCTACGACTCGTTCGAGTATGCATTCAACGAGAACCTCCAGTCGAGTCTCAACAATGAAATGCCAATGTTCGCACAGTATGACTGTATTTCCGACATGGTCACCGGAGGTGCCTACAACGTTCGCACACAACTATTTGCGAGATGAATGACCGTTTTGGTGCAGATTCTATGCTCCCGCCCTCTTCCGATGCTGACGTCGCGTCTACTTATACGTGAGTTCATTTGGTTTATTCGCACTTGACTCGGAAATCCTGATTGAACGCTAGTTTCGCGATTGGAGTATGTATCTCAACGACGTAAATCAAAGCCATCCAGCAGTTTAGTCACAGATACGCACTGGTGGACTTCATAGTCGTCAAGTGCGAAGG
>QVIE01001869.1:0-10246 GCA_013387415.1 Panellus pusillus | reverse complement strand
CCTGCATTATGGTCTCCGGTTGTAAGTCAGCTCTGCAGGTGAAAATTGCTCCCACTGGGCACCCATTTCAGAACATTGAAATTCTGTTTGATTTGTGAAAGTCTGCATATACTTATAAGCAGTATCAGACTTCAGATCATGATGTGGATCACGGAGTTTATATGTGGATCACATGGCAAACATCACACATGAATCTCAACGTAATCATTATTAGGTCAAGATCAACAATTGATGGGACGACTTTGAGTGGGGATCAGACTTTCAGCCCCACAGAACCCTACGATCTATAGTGGTGCAAGCACCCTTCCCCTACTCTGATTTTTTATCAGCTCTGCAGGTGAAAATTGCTCCCACTGGGCACCCATTTCAGAACATTGAAATTCTGTTTGATTTGTGAAAGTCTGCATATACTTATAAGCAGTATCAGACTTCAGATCATGATGTGGATCACGGAGTTTATATGTGGATCACATGGCAAACATCACACATGAATCTCAACGTAATCATTATTAGGTCAAGATCAACAATTGATGGACGACTTTGAGTGGGGATCAGACTTTCAGCCCCACAGAACCCTACCTCTGTTACACAGAGTAGGGGACCTCTGTTACACAGAGTAGGGGATAACTTCATCGCAAATGTCTGGTCATGACAAAGGCGGCAACGTTCGTCTCCGAGGTCGTCGTCGTTTGCTATCCGCCTACTCATGTGCCGCTCAGGGATTCGGACAGGGCGGAGCCAGCGCCACCACAAGATTCTTCGGGATGTTTGCATGTGCATCCACATATAAACTCCGTGATCCACAATCATGATCTGAAGTCTGATACTGCTTATAAGTATATGCAGACTTTCACAAATCAACAGAATTTCAATGTTCTGAAATGGGTGCCCAGTGGGAGCAATTTTCACCTGCAGAGCTGACTTACAACCGGAGACCATAATGCAGGGGTCGAGATTGCAATTTCTCCACGGCTGTAGACGGGTCAAAACCCACGAGTTTTTTCGATATTGCATCCAAGTCGCTCCATCTTGTCTGAGAGGGTGGAAAGCGACCGCGTAAAGAATCAAGAAAGTATTTTGAGCGGCATTCATCTAATCGAGGAGAGAATAGCCCTGTGCTTTACGCGATACTCCGCCAGTGCAGCGCGGTCCGCTTCCAGCTGAGTAATCCGGACCCGTAGTTGCAACATGTCCTGGTCGATCGAAGCCAAGCTCACGCAAATTTCTGACGTGGACGACTGGATGAACAGGATTTCAGACGATTGAGGGGGTTGGTTGGAGTGTGGAGTAGATCTCCAGGCGCCGCGGCGTTTTTCAGAGGGTGAGAATGTCAGTCGTAGATCCGGAGCTCGTTGGATAGTCAGCGGTGATCTTTGAGCAGATTTAAGGATCGTCCATGTCTGCGAAGGAGCTTTTTTCTTCAAGAACAGAGTGATTGAATTCGATTGCGCGTTGAGAAAGGCTGATAAACGGATAGAAAAGGGTAAGAGAAACAACATCTGAAGTGTACTTATCACAGACGATGTAGCGGCACTGTGGAAGACCGAGATACGACTGTCAGGCACTGGGCAGGTCAAACTCCGACTCAAAGGACGAGAACAAGATCTAGAACGCGATCATGTGATAGTCGCGTCTGGACAAATATCAGCAAATTGAAAGACGCGCAAAGTTCGAACGACATATACATTTCCCCAAATTTTCCATCAATTTTTTGCACAGAATGTATGCAAAGGGACCGCTCTGTTCAGTGACCACAGGACCAGGACCTATATACAACCTCACAACCTTATCGAAAGCGCCGACCTACCTTTGCCAAGCAAATGCTTGGTTGATGGGACTTGACAGGACGCGTTTCATGTCCTTATGTGATCCTCATGGGTGACTTTATGGCTATCACTTTGACGCCTGGACAACTGCCCAGTATTTAATCCTCCGTACGACTTCACAGCAATCTGCCGACGTTCTGTGACCGCCCTTTCAATATGTTTCTGCTCATGCCAATGTTCGCCTTTCTGCTCTCGAGCTTGACTCGGCCCGGTAAGTTTACTCAGGGGATACTAAAATCAAGGAGACCAAGCTTAACTCATTCCGATATAGTACACGCTCAGACGCTTTATGAGCCTGGCTTCTATGGCGAATCAGAATTTCAATCGCAGTATCCAAGCGCTACGGAACTCGAGATCGTCGCCAATTATACCATCTCTGCCGTGGGCGTGGCCCGGATAGCTATACCACTTATGTCGAGAAGGGGGTTCAAACCGTCGTCGAAGTCGTAGGTTCTTCTACCTTTGCGGTGGTGTCCACAGCGGCAGCCGTCTCGCCTACAGCGTACACTCGTGCGTTCCCGGGCCACTTAACCATTGACACACTATTTTCAACTTTTGCATACCTTATCCGCAGTGACATTCGAGGAAAACGCATCTGGCTACCGTTTCAGTGATGGACATCCCGGCGACGCTGCGACGTGTGCGTTCAACTCTGATGGAGGGGCAACGTGCTCAGGCCACGGGACCACGTATACGCAAGTGCTGAATCCGCTCTACACTCTTGGTGAACCGGAAATGGTGGCAGCTCCGACACAGACAGCCAATGCGGCAGGCTCTGAGGGACCTCGTGGGACAGCATTGTGGGTCGTCGGGATCGTTCTCGTCCAGGCGCTATATTTTGTAGCCATTCTGTAATCATTTCGACTGAATGACAGACATGTGGAAGAGGAAGGACTAAGGCAGCCGATGGAATAATGAATGTCGTTCAAGCACAGTACTTTTGTAAAGACCGGACCCTACTAGTACATATTAGTAGGCGTGAATGTAAGAGCGACGTCCAGATGTTCCAAGTGCGTACCACAGCTAGTTAGCACATCCAGCTGGCTAGATAACCAAAATGTCCACGTCCTTCAATGGAGAATAATCCGAACCACTGTTGCGAAGCTCTGTGAGTTTTCGACGCGTGTCAGCGATTGCCTTCAAGGCACGACAGGGCACGACGCCACTTGGAGATCAGCCTAGCGGCTGCGAATCTGGGATGGGCCATGTGCCAACGCGACTCGAGCATTTGAGCATAGAGATATAGTCGAAATGCGATTCATCTTCGAACGCGAGACCGAGGCGGGCTAGTTGAGAGGATACAGCCGTGCCATGTGAATTGTAGAGGAGAGGAACCAAGGCTCGTTGCATGCGTAATTGTCACCTTCGAAGAGTCGGAACGAAGACTAAAGATGATGATGGTCAGGTCAATGATTGGATCGAGGCGCAACTGTGTAGGATCTGTCCGCAGGCTGAGCCCTCGGACATAGCTCGAAGTGTCCGAGATGAAGCTGTCGAGGGCTGGTAGGTAGGTATACTTCATCCGAAGCAAAACGAAACGTACTTTCTTGCAGAACGTCCACCCTCCAACGGCTGCAGACACCAGTCAAAAAATTTAAAGCCAAAGACTGTGCTTTATCTCGAACGCCGTTCGCCGGTACACGGCCATGGGAGGGGTGAATCCGAACGAGTATTTCGACAGGTCCGTCGGCCGGAATAGTAGCGAGATCCAGCGCACAAGTGCAGCGCGATTCGTCCTTGGCAGGGTCAGGCTGTCAGTCGATCCTGCAATCTCATGATTTGGTTGTCGAGTCCCCATATTCCCGCTACCTTTAGGTAAGGGTCTTAGGGCGCCCTAATTTTACACGTCGCAGAAACTCCAATTTTAGTCACCATTTTTTGCATAAGCACCTAATTTACGTCCGATCAGTTCCGTGCCGTCGATCGGCGTGCCACTGACGTGGCCTACTTATGCTCTCTTCGCCTTCTCTTCTCCCTCGCCACCCATAGGACCGACTGCTACTTACGTTCCGCGGTATCCGCGTCTCTACTGGCTTCATCTTTGACCTGGATACTTCTGCTCTCTCTCTGGACTGGGTTTTGGCCTCTGGGATCTATGCTTCCAGTTCCACGCTTTCCGGTGTCTTGTCACTACCCTGCGAACACTCTACCTGGTCTCGTACCGTTGATTTTGTGATCAGAGACTCCCTCCCCTTCGATGTCGTTCTTGGTCGCGATTGTTCCCTCCTCTGCAGTGCTTCCCCTCAAAATTCTCCGTTTTTGCTCTCGTCTGGAACTGTGCATGTTACACAACGTATGTCTGAACTTCACATTCCTCTGCTCGTCTGACAGTGCTGAACAGCCCCTCGTACGCCATCTGTGATGGACGACTGTCCGATGGATGTTGACGGCGATCCGATGCAGCCTTCGCGTAAGTTTTTCTTTTCTGCCTCTCGATACCACCTGATTCATTGTTGATACAGGTTCTTCGTCGCACTGTAAGATACGGTGCGTGGAGTCTGCGCACACCTGATCCGATCCGGATTTTCGGACTAAAATCCGAATAGCGCTCTTTTGCAGTCCAATTTGAAAAATCTGTCGCGCAGAGTTCGAGTAATGATCCGTACAAAATTTTCCTTGCGGCCAGATTTTTCGATTTGGTCCGGAAAAAAGTGCTATTCAGGATTTGATGGGAGCAAATTTGGCGATCAGGTGTGCGCATCGTCCACGCACCATATCTTACATGCCCTTCGCCTTCGACATGTGCTTCTGCTTCGTCATCGCACGTCGTGGAATCCCCTGCATCGACGCCGTGTTCCGAGTACTTTAGTAATCGGTATTTCGTAATTTTGGACGTACCGAGAGCCCGTTAATGGTTTGAAATCACCCCGAAAACTGTGAGCTTTTGATCCGGGGTGTGGCTATGTATTGTGGCTATGTAATGTATTGCATGGATCATTTTGTTGGTCTAGACCCTGATGGATCATTTTCTGTTGATCCGATTAAGTGATCTCAGACAAAATCACCGCTGGTTCACCCTTTCACAAGGGTGCTGTGAGGAGCGTGCGAAGCACGGCGACGAGCAGCACCTGATCTATCAATTCAAGTAACAAATACTGGTAGCAGGCTCAAAGGCTGATTTGTTTGGCATATCATTGCCCATTCATGCTAATGTCACATCAGTCACATCACGTCGAGCCGGGTTCAACGACATAGCCACCTCATCAACCACAATTATAACTGCAATTATGACCTGATTTAACATACTGGCTCTGTAGCTTACTAGCTCAAGGATGCAGTAATTCTGAATGAAGTCTTTTGCTTTTGTCAAGCTTTTGTTTACATGACATTCAAGTTGGGAGTCCCGAATTCACAGATCATGTCTGATGCTGATGATGATCATAGCTAAAAACATTCAGCCATTCAGAATAATTGCAGTACTATCTTGAAATTGAACTGCTCCGAAACACTATTCACAATTATTTCTGTCATTTTACAAGTGGTAGTGAGTCTGGTGACTTGAGTTATATGAATCACTGAAACACGGATGATGTTGATTACGGCTGTTCAAACAACTCCAGTCTCCAGCCTACTAATTCAAAATTGCTACATAAATTGCTTCAAATTCTTATTACAGGGGAAGAATAGACTCTGCAGAACACTCACAATTATTTTTGTGATTTTACATCTTGTGATGGCAAGACTTAAGGTCTGTAAGAGTCACAAGTGATGTTGAAACTTGAGCGAGGCAGTTCATTTGAAACAGACTCAGCCTCTAAACAAAATGGCTACTATAATCAGTATCACAGGTGAGGAGAATATTTTTCACCGCACTCATGATGATTTCTAGACTCGAGTGAAGATGATGGCCAGGGTAACTTGTTACTTGGTGGTCCGTGGAAAATAAGTACTCGGTCTGCCGGGCGAAGCCACGGCCCTCACCCCAAGTAATACATTTTGCAATATCATCGGGTTATCTTTACTGCGCGTTATCGCACCCATTCCCGTATATCTGTTTTCTATTCAGATTTTGATACAATTAGACATGCTCTTGCCCTTCATACCCTTCCTCACCAGGATATGAATATCATACAATGTCGAGAGGTATCAATCCATCACCTCGTTACCGGAAGTTGTGTCGACCACAGAGCTGATGTCGATAATACTTCGAGACTCGACCGTTCAACGTGTCGTGCTGTATCTCAGGATTTTTTTGTCCGCTGCTTCAATGTCAGCTGCTGTCCTCGATATTGTCTTGTGTGCCATGCTAGAAAATTATGATTTGCAGGCGGTGTGCTTAGATATCGGGCTGGGTAGCGGGCCCTGCCGCTTGTCGGCCTTACCGGCTTTATGACGGACTGAATGGCTGGATACTCGGATGATTCTTCGGGCTCGTTTGAGTGTAAAAGGGTGCGAAGTCTACTAGATCCGGGGTCTGCGCCCTTCAAGCGAAATTGATTCCTGTAGTCGAGCATGGACTTCCTAGACTTGGTGGCGCCACATTCGGAGCATCGCAACGCGTCCATCACGGGAGAGGGCCCGGGGAAATATGCACGACTGAGTCGCGAGCTCTGAGCCTCTGACGAACTGAGTCGCTCGCAATTCTTCAGTAAGGGTGTTGAAACAAGGAGACAAACCACTGCGAAACTTTGGACTTCGGCTGCGTTGCGTTCGATTCATAGTTGTCGGCAAGCTCGATATCATGCTTCAGAGGTGGTGGTGTGATAATTCCAGAGGACTACGACGTACGCACGCAGAAGACTGCAGAGGACTATGTTTGATCGCTCACCGTCTTTTGATTCAACGGTACTCGAACGAGAAATTCTCAAACTCTGCGACAGTTCCTTCGATATTGGTTGGTCCGCAGACCATGACACCGATCCGCCACTGATCCCTTCCTTGGCCAGTGGCTCTCCGTTCACGTCGACGTTGAAGCCACGAACTTCCCTGATCAACGCGAGGTCTGCCTCTGCAGGCTTCGACTCGATGGTGCTGTAGGGCGCGAGGTGCTGTCTGATAGTGAGCAGTGGGCCTCGGCGCACGAGCTGCATGTATTGAGCATATCCATCGGAGTTGTTGAGCGTAGATGTCGAGTGCTCCACAGGGGAGATGGACCAGTCTGACCACGGCGATGTCACCACACCTCTGCTCGTTGTTAGATATACATTCAATCAGATCTGTACCTCAAGCTTACCAAAGTACTCCCGCCCCGACTCGACCTCAACGCCGACTTTGACCCAATTGCCCTGCGCATCGCCGGTGTTTCCCGCGAGTAGCATCAGACAGCCCTGGTCGAACTGCCACTCCCACTTGCCGCGGATCCACACGCCCGCAGAAAAGTTCCGCGTCGCGTCAATGGTACGCGCGAATAACGCTCCCGTACGGCTGTCGACGGAATCAGGGGGTGGCAGTCTCCACCAGTCTGTCTCGGGGAGCGACGTGATAGCGACCTTCTTGCCGTCAGCGGAGATCGTATGGGAAGCAGCAGGAGGATTGAGGGCAAACGTTCCATCGTTGAACGATTGGATGCTGGAAGTCATGATGCGCCGACGATTGTAAAACGAGCTTGAGCAATATTATTATTATTATCAAGCTCACGGAGCGGGATCACATGTTGCCAATGGTCCGCGGAAACTCCGGCAGCAAGAAATATGTACAGGATACACGCACAGACTCAATGTCTACGCCCCCACGGCCGGCCTTGGCTCTTTGCGCTCTCTTCCTCTCCCTCTCCTCCTCCTTGGCGCGCGCACCTCTTTGCCTCGGGTCGATCACCTCAAAGTCGCGCTCAGCCTTCATGCTCTCCTCCCCGTCGTCCTTGGGGAAACGCAACGCGTGCATCATGAACCCCACGTCGTCATCGACTTCGATTCCTGGGTCCTCGTCGTACCCCAGCTTCGGAGCATCCTCTCCACCGGCGCCTTTCTCTTGACCAACCTGCCCATCCGGGCCATCCCACCAGCGTCCGGCATCGGCTCGTCCGCCTCCACCTCCACCCTAGCCAGCTTCCCTCGGAACGCGCTGAGCGCCGCCAACATATTCCCCTCGTCCCTCCGCTTGCCTTTCGCATGCAGTCCCCGCCCCTTGGCGTACGGCCGAGCTCCTCCTGCAGGTACGACGTGGTCTTGGTCTTCTTTGACTTTCGCAGCGCCTCAAGCTCGTCGTCCGAGTCGCCCCCGCCGTCCCGCCGCCGTCCGATCGCGCGGATTTCCGCCTCCACCTTGGCTATCTCCGCCTGTCGCGAGGTCCTACATAGGGGCGGGCGCGTTAGTCCCTCAACGTGCATGGAAAGAGAATGAAGACACACGTCGACGATGCGGCTTCCTGGGCGTGCTTTTCCCGGATTTTCGTGATATCGTCGTTGTTCTTCTTCTTCGACGCCGTCACCGCTGCCTCCGCTGCGGACTCGCCTACAGCGCCTGCCTTTCCTGCTGCCGCAGCGGGCTTGTCACAAAGTCGGGTATGGGCACGGCTGACACCTGCGGGTCGTCCACCACTGGGCAGGACGATAAGACATGGCACGGAAGGTGATAACTACAGTAACTGTCGACGTACAGTCGGGCCGCACGATGGCTTTCTTGGCAATGGTCACGGGCGCGCCTCCTCATCCTCGCCGAAGCTCAGTAGTTGGACGTTCCTACATCGGATAAATACATGGTTAGCGGTAGAGATGGGAGGGGGGGTAGAGCACCTACTTTTTAGCACCCTTTCGCCGCTCGGCTTCTTCGCGCTCACGCTGCGCCTCTTCACGCGCACGCTGCTGGGCGCGTTTCTCCGCGGCGGTGATGCGGGGTACGATATCGTCGAATGGGTTGTCAACTATCCTGATCGACCTGATTTTTGGGGGGCTGAGATAATCAGCGAGGCCGGTGGAGCAACTGGATACGAGATACGCACTATACAGGCCGCCCGTTGTCTCGAGTTCTACAAAGAGACTTGGGTGGATGATAGGAATTGCAGATAGGAAACGCACCCATCTCCCCGATTTTCATTACATCTGAGAATAGAGTCACAATTCGCCCTCGGTAGTAAGAACAACGTACTGTGACTGTGTCCCCGATACACCGGCCGAAAACAGTGTGTTTTCCATGCAGCTCGTCCGCACGATCTATCAAAGAGAGCGCGCTTCGGAATGCGTTAAAGTTTATCGTCCTAAGGTACGCACCAAGGGTAATAATAAATTGAGAGTCGTTCGAGTTCTTCGTGCCGTTGTTAGCCATAGCGACGATTCCGCGGTGTGGCAAACGCAGCCGTGGGTGTATCTCGTCCTCGAAGGGCTCTGTGCACTCGTCAGATTCATTATGGCGGCCGTGTACACAGACGAACCGCCATAGATCGATTCTCCTCCACCACCGTCCCGGTCTTGTCTCCCGTCTGCACAAGAAAACCGGACGACGCTGTAGGTCGTCTAAATGCCACATGCCTGCGTGAAGTAAATCGTACCGCACCGGTGGAATATCACATTGTCATAGTACCCTGTAGCAATTCGCATCAAGTCCCCGCACGCAGAGCCCGGAAAACTCACAGACCCTCCAAGGCTAGCTGGATGAAATTTCGGCATGTTTGGGGGTTTCCTGGCAGGGTTTTAGAGGCTGTCAAGCGGGCCGAAGGTCAAAATACCTTGGACCACAGTTCGATATCAATCTCCCCTACGGTGGTGTTGATTATAACGCGTCCGTTAGTGGGAAGAGCCATCTGAGCTCAAGTAAAGCCTATGCGTAGTACAGCCACTGAGGCAGGTAGCACGTGCCTTGATACCAACCTTGTTCCGAACTGACACTGTTCAAAACCGTTGCGTGAAAGGTTCAAGGTTGGCCGCATAGATATTATCGATCTTCTCGTATCTTGTTGCAGAATATCTACCTCGGCTGCAGGTGGAATCGTCACTGCACTTGCCGATGAAGCACTCGTCACTCACATGTCTAGCTGCCAGCGACGCGGCGTATTGGCATCTCCTCCGCTCCGAGAGCTCTTGATGCAGAGCAAGCATCCAGGTCTTCTAGACGGTATGCGGAATGCATGTATCTTACCCACGCGCCGTACAACCTCGTCGACGTCCGAGCTCTGGATCGCGATCGGAGCCATGTGGGCATGCTAAGACCGAGATGCAAGTATCGCCGCATGCGCTGTTAGATAGAATGTAAGCACTCACCCTGGTGTCCGATCCTCTCATTCATCTGTCTCCGCGCGATTCCTTTGTATCGGCAACCACCACCTTGCTCCCACTATCTCCAAATTGTGAGGTCTTTCACCGAATCCTGCCTTCGCAATTTCCGCATATATCACCGCTCTTTTCTCCGCATTGGACGAAAGCGCGCAAAATATCTTAATTGTATTCTAACTGAACACTTCATCTTCTATCATAAACTGTATCATATGCATCCTCTCTCCTAGACATCCCTGCCCTGCACATTCTACCCTTACTTTCCTTTCGTAGCTGC
>QVIE01002094.1:0-10238 GCA_013387415.1 Panellus pusillus | reverse complement strand
GGGGGTGAAGTCGGTGCATAGGGCGCAAGGTGACCGGCCGAGAAGCCTCGGCAAGCGGGCAAGGCGAATAGCAAGAAGAGGCCCGCGGCCGCGACGAAGCCCAGACGACCCACTAAGAAGGCAGTCGTGGCGACGGTACGTCTTAGTTTGTAAATGTTTCCAATCACTGATGTGCCGACTGCGCCAGGTGACGAAGGAGGGGCCAGAGGCTGGTAAGAAACGCGGACGGGACGCGGAAGATGAAGTACGGACATACTTTCCAGTCCCCTTCACTTTTTCACTCATACGTACTTCCAGGATGATGGCCCGGCGTCGAAGAAGGCCCGCACGAAGCCTGCAGTGATGCCGACAGCTGCGTCTAAAAGGTCGCCCCGCGTCAAGCAGCCGACCCGCAGAGCGCTCGGTAACTAAATCATAGGTAAGTCTCGAATCCCTTCGTCGCGATTCTTTAGAGCTCATAGCGTGCATAGACACGTCAAATCATGTTCATTAGATTCATGCAATTCAATTGTATTACACTCATCTTCCGCATCAGTTGTTGCTGCCTCCAGTTGTTACTGCCTCGCGCTCCCAGCGCCCGCCGATCGGACATTCACTCGAGGACGAGACAAGCAGCAACTCCGAACGGCGCGCCCGCCATTCGATTGTACACCGGCGTGAGCGCGCAAGATCCTCACTGCACGTCGATCTACCGCCTTCGCCGTGGCGCTCGAGCGGTGGCGGCGACCCTGGTGCACTGAGGTACGTGGGTACCCGGGTACTCGCGGGGAATTGGGGTACCCCGGGTACGCGAGGGGATTTGAGGCACTCGTGGGGCATGTGGGCACTTGGGGGTACCCCAGGGTACCCGGGGAATCGAGAGTGAAAAAATGTGTATATTACAGTGTAGATAGCGCTATCTAACGAGGGTACCGGGGGTATCCAGGGGTACCCGCGACCCATCTCAAAGCGTACCCCGTACCCTACTCAGAGCGTATTTTATTTACTGTGGCTGCATCACCGCATAGTGTTATTACAGGAATATTGCTGACTTGTGCAATTTCCTCAATATGCTGAATCTCCTTGTTGGTTCCAGGAATGTACATCTGTCCCTTTGCAGCAGGTTGAGCAACGGCTAGTACCTGAAGAGGCTCATGTGATACAGAGCCAGGGCGGTATCCTTCAATCAGGGCAGTCAATGATGGTGTGTATGATGAAATCACATAATCAGACAATCTATGCCCAACTGCAGTGTCTTCACCGTAGATGCCTGCTGCATGGATGGGGAGAAATGCAAGTGGACCAGTCAGGCACCACCAGATACGTTGTGGACTGGAAGTTGGCTACGTTATTGTCAGAAATGTCTGCAGTCAGATGCTGTATTAGAACTGCTCACACTAAAAGCAAGCCCATTTAGGACTGGTTTGACAATTATAGTCCAGAGATAGGAAAACAGTGCTTTGAATTGTCCTTCTTTATCCATCTGGCCTTCTCTTGATAATTTCAGTCGGAGATTTCTGCCTACAAGGTCCTCCTGGAACACTGAGCAGCTTTTGACTTTGTCAGTTTCCTGCTGGTGGTCCCTCACAGGGATATGCATCACATCGTCAGTGAGACCATTGAGGTGACCAGTTAGAGGGATATGCATCACATCATCAGTGAGACCAGGGAGCAGAACCAAAGCATCACATTGTTTCTCAGTGATGAGCAGCATAACAACAGGTCCTCCCTGTGCTGCAGGTAAAAGTTGAGCAAAGGTTTTGGGTAATAAAAACTGCTCAAAGCCTTCAAGGTCTCGGATCTTGCAAATCAGCTGTTCTCGTTCAGTTGCAGCTTCAAATGCTTCATTGGCAAATGATTGAGAGGATTGATGAACATGATTGTGGAACAGTTCTGTAGCAGTCGGGGTACCAGATTTCTCTAGCTGTGCAGATAAAGAGACAAGTTTGTTGGCAAGATCAGGCTCCTTGTCTTTGAGTGCATCAAGGGGTGTACGAAGATCGAGAAATTGCCCCCAAATGATAGAACGACCCTGCTCAAGCCATTCAACAGCCTTTACAAGATTACCTGCTGCAATTGCAGCTGCAGCTGCATCTCTAACGACTTTGCCTGCCCTCTTTAAATGTCGATGTCTATCGGGTACAGACAACCCCAGCCAGGCAAGGTCAGGAAGTAGGTCTAAGGCAAGCTGATATGCCTCCATGGGTGATTGACCCAATTTGATGCAACAGTCCGCCCATTCAAAAGCTGAATCAAATCGTACGTAGGCAGGCCCTGTGGTGGATTGGGCTGCTGACCTGAGGAGAAAACTTGCTCTATCCAGTGCAATGTGATCCTTCAAAAGGGAATGTTTTTTGATGTATGAGGTTGCAAGCTGGCGTGAAATCGCAGCCTTGAGGGGGTAGCGATCAGGAATCAGCAGCACAGCATCTTCACTAACAGAAACAGATCTTTGAAGGTCTTCAATGCTATCCAGCTGCTCAGAACGTATGTAAAGAAATGATCCAAGGTTGCCCAAGAGAACTGCCTTGTCTGTATCGCTATCTGGTATCCGGAGCACAGCATCTTCCGTGACAGAAACAACTCTCTGAAGGTCATCAATGCTGCCCAGCAGCTTAAACCGTTCGACAAGTGATGTTCCAAGGTTGTTCAATATGCCTCCTTTGGATGGTGCATGATCTGGTGTCAGGCGTAAAGCATCTTCAAAGAAACACACACATCTGTGTAGGTCATTGAGGCTGCCCAGCTGCCGGAACCGTGAGTGAAGTGATGCCCCAATGTTGTTAAAAAGGGCCGCCTTCCTGGGATGGCCATCTGGTGTCATGCACACAGCATCTTCATAGAATGAGATAGATCTCTGAAGGTCATCCATGCTGCCCAGCTGCTTAAACCGTTCTTCAAGTGATATTCCAAGATCAACCAATCTGGATGCCTTCTCATGGTGGCCGTCTGGCGTCAGAAGTACAGCATTCTCGTGGACAGAAACAGATCTGTGCAGGTCATTGAGACTGCCCAGCTGCTGAAACTGTGTGTGAAGTGAACTTCCAAAGTTCCTCAACCTGGATGCCTTATCTATGTGGCCATCTGGGGTGAGCAACACAGCATCCTCATGAAGAGAAACAGATCTCTGAAGATCATTGATGTTGCCCAGCTTACTAAACCTTGTGCTGAGCGATAATCCAAGGTTGTTCAGATGATCAGCCTTGTTTGGGTGGTCAGCTAGTGCCAGACGCATAGCATCCTCATGGACAGAAACAGCCCTGTGCAAGTCATCGAGGCTGCCCAGCTGCTTAAACCGTGAGTCAAGTGATGCTCCAAGATCACTTAATATGGATGCCTTCTTTGGGTGGCCATCTGGTGTCAGAAGCATAGCATCTTCAAGGACAGAAACAGATCTCTGAAGGTCATCGATGCTGCCCAGCTGCTGAAACCTCGTGCGAAGCACTCCTGCAAAGCTGGACAATCTTGTTCCTTTGTCTGGATGGCCATCTGGTGTCAGGCGCACAGCATCCTCACGGATAGAGAAAGATCTCTGAAGGTCATCTCTGCTGCCCAGCTCGTGAAACCTTGTGCTGAGCGTATTTCCAAGGCTGTGCAAATGTTTTGCCTTGTCTGGGTGGCCATCTGGTGTCAGATGCACAGCATCCTCAAGGACAGAAACAGCCCTATGCAGGTCATTGAGGCTGCCCAGCTGCTCAAACCGTGAGTGAAGTGACAGTCCAAAGTGGCTCAACATGTGTATCTTGTTTGGTTGGCCAACTGGTGTCCGCAGCCTCATAGCACCTTCGAGGACAGAAACAGATCTCTGAAGGTCATCAACACTGCCCAGCCGCTTAAACCTTGTGTGAAGAAATACTCCAAGGTTGGTCAATGTGGTTGCCTTTACAGGGTTGTCCAAATGTTTGGCTTGGTCTGGGTGGCCATCTGGTGTCAGACGCACAGCATCCTCAAGGAGAGAAACAGATTTGTCCAGGTCATTGAGGCTGCCCAGGTGCTCAAACCGTGAGTGAAGTGATGTTCCAAAGTGGCCCAACATGGATGCCTTCTTTGGGTGGCCATCTGGTGTCAAGAGCATAGCACCCTCAAGGACAGAAACAGATCTCTGCAGGTCATCAACACTGCCCAGCTGCTTAAACCTTGTGTGAAGCAATACTCCAAGGTTGGCCAACGTGGTTGCTTTGTTATCTGGGTGGCCATCTGGTGTACAGAGCACAGCTTCTTCATGGAAAGAAATAGATCTCTGCAGGTCATCAATGCTGTCCAGCTGCTCAAACCGTATGAGGAGTGATTCACCGAGAGAGGTGAGCATGGCTCCCTTCCCGGGGTGGCTATCCGACACCATGGCAACCACATCCTGCAGTAGCTGAACACACCTATTGATCTCATGCACATCACAGAGTGCTTCAACACGCTGTAGCAATCCACGACCCAGATCATATAGAGAGTCTGCATCTGTCGTATCATCCCGCACTGCGTCATGGTAGGCCAATAAGCCTTGATTTAGCATGTCCATTGTTTGAGACATCTTCCATTGTACCAGGCACATGTCACCCAGTAGGTTTAGCAGTTTTCCCCGTTGTTCATTGGATGGCAGGAGGAAAAGAATGCCCTCATGGAGTATCTGTAGGCTTTGCAGATCCAGTGAATTTGTTGCCTGTAGGATCTTGTGCTCTATGTATGTCCATGCCAGTGTCCGGCTATCTGATGGACCAACTGTGGAAATATTAGGCTATGTTCTCATTCATATGTCCAATATTGCTTACTCTGGATATGGAGACTGTTATCATTGGTTTCATCCAATGCCACTGAAATAACTGCGAAAGCCACTGCCAAATTGAGTGCAGGACCATCCATGTTGACCTTGGTCAGAGGTAGGCGAAACACTGGACACATATCTATTGAGTTGAGCAGTTCTCATACAGACAGATAGATGTCGTACCCTTTCGCTGTTCTCCAAAAGCAAGACCTTCGCCTTGTGCAATCTCAGCAGAACCGATGAGTCTTAGCCCCTTTGCTTCCCGCATGATGGCTATGTGGAAAGTGGACAGGTTTGATGGACTATTCGAGCAATTCTCATTAGCAGCAGTAAGTAGATATAATCAATGGGGATCCAAACATATTGCAATCAAACTGCATTTTTCCAAGTTGCATCCCCACTCTGAATCTCTTGGTCCACTGGAAGAGTCTGCCGGATTATGGCATTGTTCCCTATGAGTTGTGCAAAACATTTCATCCCCTGTGGGAGATCTGCATGTTCATCGTGTGTGGATGTAACACGGATTCCTAGGCGGTGGGAATTGTCTGTCAACTGATTTATGATGGAAAGAAATAAGAACATACTATGGATATGAATGCTAGAAGATGAAAGTGAGAGATATCAGCGGAAAGACTATATGCATACTCACATTCTCGCCATGGTCAATTCTGTGTCCTGACACCTGGCCACTTGGTGGATATATACCTAATGCCATGAGGCTCAGGGCTGTTGGCTATGCCCATTGCGCCTCTTCCATCAGATTTGCCGCTGGGTACATCAGCCCATTCCATCATGCCTTTCAAGTTGCTATTTTCACAGCTATGCCCGTCAAAGGGTGACAGGTGCTCACTGCTGAAACTTAGCTCATATCCTTGACCTTATTGCTTGAGCTCAGCCTGCTCGCACTACTGGGATGCAGAATAAGTATGTTCAAATGTAGGCCTGGGCTCAGTTCAGCGGTTGCAATCAGTACATGTCTAGTAATTGGTAGTACAAAAAGCCAAAACCGTGGCTATTGTGTGACAGACTATGCCTGTCCTGGTCCTGTCATTTTGACAGCTTTGCCCGGCGGCACCGGGGAGTCGGTCAACAGCTTTAATGAGGCGTACTTACATCTATTCAGGTGTCAAAAGCAAGTTAGAAACTTCATGAATGATCAGTGTTCCAGCGCCTGCATGTTAGTGATCTTTCCAGAACTCTGGTAGTGCACTGATTTTGAATTTTCTACAGCTAATGGGCGCTACTTATACTTATGTGTAGTATAGAAGCATTCTTTTTTTTATTTCTTCCCTCCATAAGGAAGGCCCAACCGGAAGGGCCCGTCCATTCGTGAGATAATAATCAGTATGGAAGGAAAAAAGAAAGGAGTTCCGGGGCCCGATGGGAGCACGCACCTGCCACCTGGGTACAAGGAGTCACCGATAGCAATGCACATTATGCAACCAAATTACCGAAACCGTGTACTTACGTCGAACTTCAAGCAGTGCATCGTTTGATTCAATTTCGGTGATATTGAAATCCCCGTTGGATAAGTCTGTAGTTTTTTCCTTGCCGCACACGATGAGACGGCGACAAGGATATACAAAGCTCGGCATGCATACACATTACCAAACCCGGCACATTATGTTCAAACCCAGCACATCGAGTCGGATGTGCTGCCTCTGGCACCAAACACAGCGCCATCATAGATCAAAGGCGGCACTTTCCAATTGGAGTTCAGTTGGTCGGCAAAGTTCGGGCCACTAGGGTTCCTTTGGTAAGTGTCACACACATGAGCGCACATGCCGCCTGCGTCCATGTTCCCGCAGCCCATATCTCCGCACAGCCCCGTACAGCTTTGCTCCGAGCCCCTCGTCTGTTCGGCTAGCCCAGCAGCAGCAAGGCATCCCTCCGACTCCGCGCGGGTGCACGCCGACCGTCAACGTCTGCAAGTGTGAATTACGTCGTTCTTCCATCGCGGGCTGCCGACGTCGGCGTCACTCCCCCTCTCGCCTACGCCGCACCAATCGGCCCCCCACCCAAGCTCGTGCCCGGCCGCTGTGCCTCGCACATGGGCGACCCAGCCCCATCACACGCCCGGCCGCCGGCGCCCATCGCACGACCTGCGCACAGCAACTGTACCAGCGACAACGGAAACGGTTCGACGGTTCTGCGTCGCCCGCACGCCGCTCCCGAGTCCCCCAGCCTGAAAGGCGTGCTCGGCTCCGTGGCGCTGCTTGCCGACGACGACGAGCATGTTGGTCGAGTTTACGTATTGGTTACAAGCACCTATGTACTACCCTAGACCATTTTATGCATAATTCAGGGCTGACGGCGCGCCTGGCGCGCCACAGCTGCTGTTCCGGTTCGGCTATCCTTGACTCTTTGAAAATTGAGAGTGAACAGAATTTAGATTTGCACCACATTGATTTTTGATGTGCCTTACTCAAAGAGTTACAGGCTCGGCAAACTATGTGCTGCTTTTAGTGAAACAGGCGCACCTGTGAAGCCCACATAACTAGGCTAACTAGCCTGGTACTATGCCCGTAGTGTACAAGGCTAGTTAGCCTAGATATTGGGGTTTTCTCTATGACGCTACAGGTGGTCTGTAGGTAGGCCAAGTCATGTTGCTACCTACTCAGACTCTTTCCACCAAGTCCACAGGTCATGTGAGCTATAGCACGGGGCAGGCCACACAACACATAATCTCCCGCCTCAGTCCAAAAAAGGAAAGTCACCAATAAATGCTTTGAAAATACTAGAAAAATACAAAAGAAATAGCAAAAGATATTACACATCCTCTATGAAGTGAATGGCCATCACTAGATCACTCTGGCAATCATTCTGATTGGACATCAAATGTTGCCATCATATAATCATGTGACCAGAATGAAAGTTGTGGAGCAGGTTTTGGGGCTATATGTTTGTCTCACATCATTTTCTGTGAATCTCTTTTGATAGCTTGTAAAATACAAAATACACACTTTTCAAATACAAAGATACTGATTGCACATCAAATGTTGCCATCATACAGTCATGTGAGATCAAGCTAAATGCACAGGAATACAATAAACAACTATGTGTCATCAATGTTTGTTGGATTCAGGTGTCTCAGAGGCCCAATTTACAATAACAATCATATGTTCCCAATATTTGTTGTGTTAGGTGTCTAAGAAGCTGAATTTGATCAACTTCCCAATTAGGACCACTCATCTAGCATCCCAAAAAGGTAATTTCTGTGATTTTCACAAGCTTTAGGCTATACATTATGCAATAGATGTTTGGGAGGGATGTAGAGCACCCAATTACATATCAGTGCTGTCTAATGACAATGCCCAGCACTCAATCAACCCATATCAATGCTGGTTTCAACCATTGCCCAATTTGGACCACTCATCCTAGAACCCAAAAAGCAATTTCTCCTATTCAGTGGCTTCAGGCTATACATTGTAGAAGAGATGCTTGGAAGAGATTCTGAAGCATCTAATTACATGTCAGTGCTGTCCAATATCAATGCCCAGCACTCAATCAGCCCATATACTGTACCATTACAATCAATTCGTATAGTCACGCGTAACGCGGTCAAATCTATACGAAAAATTTCGTATGTAACGGGTCACGGAGGGTCCATACGAAAGGGTCCTTTGAATGAAATTTTTTTTTGTGATTTTTCGGTGAAAATATATAGAATATCGTGCGCAAATACGAAAAATTTCGTATGTCACACCGCCACCGCCTGCCATGCGAATGGTAACATTCGTATGCATTGTCACGCCCCAAATGGTCATTCGAATTGATCAAAATGGTACAGTAAAGGCTGATTTCACCATTGCCCATTGGGACCACTCATCCTAGCACCCCAAAAAGGAAATTTTTCGGATTTCAAGCATTCCTAGGGCTATGTGGGTCTAGCAACTGGTTCTTTGCATTCTAGAATGTTTGAATGTCTTTTTGTACAACTTGTAGCTGTTGGTCTTGTCTCTGTATTCCACTATTGGTATGTTTATGTTTGAGACTTTTTTTCTGGATCACAGCTGTGTAGAATACATCTGTAGGTTGATGGACCACATAAAGCAGTTGATTATGTCCCAATCATTGAGTAGCAGTCCATGGGTGGATTGTCTTGCTGTTATACTTGTAAAACAAATCATTTGATCTCCCATCAAATTGCCTTTCTGAAGACCCCAGTGGAGGCTCAGGCTCATATAAAGCATCCAAAAATTTCTTTTCAACCCAGATAACTAGAAATGAGCATCTATATACATACACCTGACTTGTGTGATGTGATATAATCTCAAATTCTTGGAGAACATTGGTGTTCCAAAGACTGTTATGTCAGTGTGTACTATGGAGGAGAGTACATACAACAGGTGTAGGGACCCATTGAATAATTCCCAGCACATAATGATTTTTATGGTGTCATATTGAATCAGAATGGGAGGAATGAAATTCACTGATTTCACATCATTAGTGTGATACTGGGTGAGGGTTTGAGTTTCAAGGTCTGGGAAGTGAAAAATCGAAATCTCCTCAGAATTCTGAGTCAGAAAATGCCCAGACTCACAAGAATTGACCAATTCAACATACCAAGTGCCCGGGGTGTATAGGCATTTCATATGCACCTTTTCACTCCTTTGGTGTTTTGAGATCTCAGCAACCAATCATCCAAATCCTTTGAAACTATTTTTTTTCTGAACCCTCTGACTCACAGAAACTCCTCTATCACTATTTTAGAGCATCTGGATGAACCACTGAGACACAATTAGAGAAACATGAAAAAGTGATTTGTTACAATTTGGGCTATCACCTGGGAATTGGAGCATTTGTAGTGTACCTATTTTCTTTGAGATAACCTTGACCCTGGGAAGTCATATTAGGTCCAGGGGACTACCCTAAGAGTATGTTTTCAGAGGAAAACATTCATAGATGAAATTAGCTTGAATGACCTTCTAATTGGTAAGGAATCTAAACTCTACTTGATTAGGGCCATAGGCTGAAAGCAATTTTTCTAATTGCGAGCGTAGCGAGCAATTCTTCAGTAGGGGGTGGAATAGGGAGACAAACAAGAACAAATGGTCGGGTTTTTGATGGGTCGCTTGCGACCCATCCAAACTTGCACATTTCTCAATTTTGCTTGATCCACTGGTATATGCAGTTTCAGACACTCAAAGGACATATCTGGAAGCTTAGAGCTCAGATATTGTTCAGATACAGGCATATCGGTGAGGAGCCACATGCCACCGGCTTGCCACTGGTGACTGTCACAGTGGTTGTTCTGTGACTGACGGCAATCTGCGGAGCGAGCACTCCGCGCGACGCGAATCCATATTTACTAACTTCCTCACTCCATCCCAACAGTGGGGTAGTATCCGCATTTTTTGATCTCCCATCAAACATACCTGTTGCAACCTATTCAGCAGCTATAGGTAGCTTGTGCAATTTGACATGGTTAGAAGGTCTACATGTATGTTATTGGTCACCATTTTATGCACCATGGGAGCATCCAGTGCATGTTAGCAGACCC
>QVIE01000878.1:0-10745 GCA_013387415.1 Panellus pusillus | reverse complement strand
TTGCTTTGCATATCCATATTTCCCACTATATCCATCTATCCATCTACGTTATACATTATTTTTCGATCCTGTGGACAGTTTAATTATCTCTCATTGCACTGATGTTTTGTGTTCTAGCCCAACCGGTGTACACTTGTAGTTGTTTATGAGCTTAACGCTGTTTCAAGAGTTTCACGAACCTACAGCGCTCGACGCAGAGCCCTGACGGCGTCGGTGCACATGCGTACTGAAATCCCCTTGCGTCTGTCCGCGGCCAAGCAACAGATCTAATCAGGGACACGTCCGACGCGTCTGTTACAAGCCACTCGCACCCGAGGCTCGTATGTTCACCATCCTTTTTCTCTGCAAAATGAATTCCTAGCCAAGTTACAGTCGCAATGATCACTGGAATCGCGACAGACTTGGTCTCGAGGCTACTTCGCATCACGACGGCAGTCAGAGGTCGATCAAGCTTTGATCCTTTTCTTTGGTCCGGACACCTACTTCCTCCTCTCTTCCCTGAGACAGTAGTCAGAAGGTCAACAAGACACCCGTTGGGTAATTCGATTCTAGGCGGTCATTACATGAACAGTACTTTATTAACCTGAACCAGCAAATGTTCCAAATAAAAAAAATTGCAGAGTCCGCCATTCGTCATCCGCTACTTAGTAGTTGGACGCAGACTCCGCCGCCGTGTAAGCGCTTTGGACGGAGCTCGGCGACGAATACTGGTTCCAGTTGCTGCCAGATGGCACGTAATAGTTGGAACCGACGTCCTGGCCGCTGAAGCCCATGTCGTAGGTAGAAAGCGACCCGTCATAGTTGTAGATGTCCCCGTAGTGCGAGGCGATGGAATTGTCGTAGCCGACCTGGAAGAAGCATCGGTAAGGTAATTTATCATCAAGGATAGAACACGAACAGCGCGGCCGGAGCTCGGGTGAGGTCCTTGCTGAACCCGCCAGTGACGCGCGTAATACTGGAAAAAGCTTGAGAAAATCATATCGACTATAAGGAGCAGCGTTGACCTGCTGGAAGACTATCGTCTATTCTTATGAATGCTTCCGGAGCATATATATGTACCCCGACGCCCTTCCCACCACGCTTTGACCTATCTGCCCAATGGCTTACATCTCCCTCGCAAGGACGGGACAACATGTACGCTGCCCAGTTCTCTCCGGGGTACCCAGATTCTCATGTGGCATGCATAGATGCCGCTAGTCGGGTGCGTTCCGAGGCTGTTCTCATGCTAGACGCTGACACGCCGCAGCTTCGGGTTGTGGAAGGCGAGTCGACTCCAAAAACACTACTCCTTCTTTGTGATTCATAGTTTCCCGAATCAGGTCCCTAGACCGACTTGTGCAGACGTACGTCCTTCTCTTATGAGTGGTTGTCTGGACGGTGACTCATCGTCGCACACTAGACGGTCTATAGTGCGTAAGTGGAGAATTTGGACCGTCTTTGCAACGACGCGTTCCACTTCTGGTATGTAGGATCAAAGCGGATACCGTCTCTTCGACGGGCTGGTTCGATTTTTTATCTACCGTTCGAGTGACTTTCTCACTCATTGAACCCACAGGGGATTATGGCAACGAAAAGGAGGCCGGCGAAGGTGTTCGCCGTGCTATAAACGATGGCCTTGTCAAACGGGAAGAGCTCTGTGAGTAGAACCACCCCATAGTTGGATGCCACTCACTTCGTCATAGTTATCACGTCCAAGGTATCCCGTCGTATGACTGTTATTGGCCGATCGTAACGGATTATTGCATAGCTTTGGAACACCTTTCATGCCAAAGAACACGTTAAAGCGCTCGCGGAGAAGCAGCTTGGGCTCTGGGGAATTGCCTGTACGTGCAGCCTGTTTCTCTGATCGTCCTTCGCATGTTAGCTAACGACGGATCCAGACTTTGATCTTTTTCTCGTGCACTTCCCCATTGCGCTCAAATACGTGGACCCCGCGGAACGTTATCCCCCTGAATGGTTCGGCTCAGACGGCAAGACAGTCACTTTGCAGGACACCCCGATGCAAGAGACGTGGACTGCGATGGAGGAGCTCGTGGACCTTGGATTTGCGAAGAATATCGGGATCAGGTGCGTACTCTAAGGGGCCGCGAGTGTAGACGCGAGTACTAAAAGCATATCTCTATCAACGTCGCAAGTAACTGCCAAGGCTCTCTCATCCTCGACATACTTCGTTACGCCCGAATCAAGCCCCAAGTGTTGCAAGTTGAACTCCATCCCTATTTGACGCAGGACGCGCTGGTGGCGTTTGCAAAAGAGGTTGGGATAGCGGTCACCGCATACTCTTCCTTCGGCCCCAGGGATACTACGAGCTCTCGATGGACCGCGGGGCGAAGAGCTTGCTAGAGCTCGATGTCGTTACGACGATTGCGGGGAAGCATAGTAAAAGTATGTCTCTTCTCATCTGGTCCGAAATTCATGTTCCTGACGGCCCCTCGCCCTCTCACGTAGGCCCGGCGCAAGTCTTGTTGCGCTGGGCGACACAACGCGGTATTGCGGTGATTCCTAAGGCAAGTGGGGAGCAGAGAGCCCTGGAGAATCTCCAGAGCGAGGCGTTCGACCTGACACAGGAAGAGATCAAGGCAATCTCGGCGTTGAATCTTAATTTGAGGGTGAGTTTTTTCCACATTTTCAGGAGAGACAAGTAAGCTGAGGCAAATGGACTCTGCGAAGATGAACGATCCCGCCGATATTGACCCGAGGATGGCCATTTTCGCGTAGTCCCGTGGTGGGAGGATGTACATACGGTAGCACCAATGTTCCAAGTCACGATACAGGCAGTTTCCAACCGGTTCAACTGCAGGAAAGGCAACGATGCTTACAAGCTCAATGGAAACAGAGATAGCAATAGCTACGTATCGGGCTTGATTCCGATGGATGAGCCAAAGATATCGAGAATCTGCAGAGAATTGATTGAAATATGATGCTGAGGGAGCGCTCGAGACAGAGCGCGAAGCTCGAGGTCAAGACATTGGCTTCTCGTGCACAAGCCGTTCTGTCATCGAACAGCGCACGTACCTACTTGCCTGCCTGCCTACCCACAGCTTTGAATTGTATTGTTCTGTACCGGCAAAACGTGATATTATTTTCGCCGCAGGAATAAGAGAGCGAATGCCAGCGCCATGAAGGCGCCGGGGATCACCATTGTGGTCGCAGCACGCCGATAAATGGCCCTGATGCGTCTGTGCGAGCCGTCCAAAATCATAGTCGCGTCGTTCTTGTGCGGAAACGGGACGTCGGCACGTCCTTACCTAGAAACGCGCACAAACTCCCCCATCCCTCTCCCATCTGATACTCCAGGATGCTAGTCTTCGGAACAAACCGCTTAATATTGGCGTAATACTCGGCATACCGCTTCTTGGCAGCCATTTCGTCGAGAGTGTCAAGCGGGCCGAGGAGAACCTCGAGGTTAAGGCGCGCAAAAGGGACAAACTTTCCAAAGCCAAACGGGTCGAGCCAACACGCGAGCCGGGTTTGCTTGTTGCCCAGCATGACAAGGAGTGTTTCACGGAAAGACCTCCACCAACGGTCGGGGTCCCGGGTCGTCAGGATGATCTGCGCCTCAGGGTACGCCTGGAACAGTTCCTCAGCGAAAAGAATGCCGGGGACGTCAGCTACAATCTTTATGCGTCTGAATTTTAGAAAAGTGCGGCATGTCTGAGGAGCGCACCTGCAGGTCGCCAAACAACGCATCCCATTGCTCTCTTTCGTTGATTGGGGTCCCTCTCTCATGGAACTTTGCCTCAATCGCAGCACGCCAGACGTCCACCTCGCGCGGGTCGGCCATGACTCGTCCGATGTGGTGCGCAGCACCGTACCCCAGAATTGCCAGCGCAGCGCGCATCGCTGCAACATAGTGTGAGTATTGGGGCGGTAACAATCGCTGTTGGCGCACAAGCAGTCCCGGTGCGACAGAATCCCAGTACGAGGACCTTCATTGAGGATTGGTGCACGGCGATGGGCGGAAGGAGAAGCGTGCAGCCCGTCTCGGCTATCAATTTCTCGCAGGTCGTCCGGATCATCATCCTTTGTAGAGACTTTCGTCCTCCAGACTCTCGGCACGTCCGATATAAGGCTGTAGGGCCGACAAGCGGCAGGGCCCGTTACCGTGGGGGTTTGAAAACGATGCACCCCCCGAAAGTCAAATGGATTAAGTTAAAACTGATAGGTCAGGCCCGGGTGCTGCTCGTCGCCGTGCTCCGCCGCTCCTCGCAGCACCCTCCTGATGCCAGTGGCTAGACATTGATCAATAGGCTGAATAAATTGGTGTTACGAGTTGCGCGATGATCACGGAGAGTAGGCTGAGCAGGATTATGTGTTTGAGTCTGGCAATCATCGGCGTCTCTGCCGAGGGAGCTAAGCCGATGAATTCTGGCTGAGAGATCAGTGCTGACGTGAAAACAAACGACAAAAATGTGATTTACTGCAAAAACGAAAATTAGGGCGCCCTAAGACCCTTACCTAACGGTAACGGGAATCGTATATTTGAGCTCCCTGGCGCGGGAGCCCATCAAAAAGAAAGAAAAAAGAGGGATCATGGTGTTCAACCTCATCACTGGACGATTCTCTGTAAAGTCAATCCGAACACATCCAATCTTAGGGTCTCTAGGGACGACTGCAGTGCCATGGTAGCCGGGAGGTCATCCGAAGGTAGCCCAGAGGTCGCCAAAGGTACCGGTAATGCCCGGCGTAGTGAATCAGCACGTAACAGATACCCTACATATACAATACACCTGGACTTGGGTCTAGTTCGCGGGCGTTTGATTACTGTCGCGCGCGCGCTCGCGCTGCGTACGGAACAAGGACAAATCCGGTCCGATCACGTCCGAAACAAATACAACCATCGTTCGCGGTTCAGTCGGACGCTGCGCGCTTCTAGCCTTTCACCTGTTTCATCTATTTTACTATATATACTTGCATGTACCTTTCTTACACCAGAGAATTCGATCCCCCTTTGCTTTCCCTCTCAGTTTTCGTATGCCGCCGTCTCGCTGAGCCCTCGCCGTTGCTCATGTTCGTCGCCTTCGTCGCCGCGCTCGCCGTTTCACTTTTATTGGCTCTCGTCCCCGTCGCCGCTCTCCGCCTCGCCAACGTTTCGCATTCCGCCGTCGCCGCCGTCCGCAGTGCCTCGAGTGCCGAGCAGGTCTTGACCAACTCGCACACACAGATCCCGCCCGCCTCCTTGACAGCATTTTCATTTATTTTGATTTTGCTCGCGCTCGGACGGTGGGTAGGTTCGTCATTTTGGAGCCCACCGCGAGGGTCTCAAAGACTGTTCTCTCGGGCTCGTGTCGCGCTTTCGGGCCCCCCTCGCTTCATCCGTCTGTTTCACATCACGATCCACCGGTTCAACCAGATTCGCCGCCTCATGCCTCGTTGAAAATTGATTCGCCGCTGGGTCCCTGTCTACGCCACCGCCAGCATCTGATCTCGATCCATCCCTCGTGTCGCTCGCCACGCCGCCGCTGTCATCTTCGTCCCCCGTTTCAACTTCAGCTTCAACAGCCGTTCTCCGTACACCCGCCGCTCCGACATTTCCGCCGCCGCCTATGCCCGCCCGAAATGAACGCGCCGCCCCCGTCTTCGTTTCCGACAAGCCCCGCGAGCTCCGCCAGTATTTTTGTGACCTCGAATTTTTATTTTCACGTTCCTGCATCACAGCTCCCGCCGAGAAGAAATTCCACGCGACCCGCTTCCTTTCGATCGACGACCAAGATCTATGGGAGTGTCTCCCCGAGTTTTCGGACCCCGACGCGTCTTACGAGATGTTCACCGCCGCAGTCTTTCGCTTTTATCCCGAAGCTGACCACGACCGCTGGTATTCGTACTCCGACCTCGACGCTCTCGTCACCGAGCTCTCGCACGTCAAAGATCTCTCGCGTGCACGTTTCCACGAGTTTTATCGCAGATTTTTCATTGTATCTACTTTTCTTCGTACTAAAAGCCGCCTTTCCGATTTCGAACAGAGCCGTAATTTTCTTCGTGCTATCCCTTCGTATCTTTTGCCGCCGTTCAGTTCCGCCTTCAAATTCTCTTTCCAAACTTACATATCGACGATTTCTTTCTTCTTTCTGACCTCCGTGACGCCGTTGACTATGTTCTCGTTTATTCTTCCGTATATACACCGCCATCTTTGATACATTCACCTACCGATGCCTCCCTTCGCACGTCCACGTCTCCGAACCTCGCCGCTGATTCCGCGCCCATGCCAGTACCGCCGCCCGCCGATCCATCTGTTGCCGCGCCCCTCGACGCCGTCGGCCAACTCGTACGACCCGTTTCGCAACCGCAGACGCCCGCCGCTGCTTCGAATCTCGACTCGCAGCCCGCACGCTCCCAGGTCGCAGTTCCCCGCCCCAGCTCGCCGTCCGCGCCGCCGTCCAGTACCCGCACATGCTCGTATTGCAGTGAGTTCACGCACCTCATCGCACGTTGCCCGTTCGTCTCCGCAGATATTCGCGCCGGCACTTGTAGACGCAATGCACAAGGCAGAGTCGTTCTCCCCTCCGGCATGTATGTCCCGCATCGCATCGCAGGCCCGAACCTTCGTGCACGCATCAGTACTTGGCACGCGCAGAGTTCCGCACCTACCTCCGCATCCGCGCCGTCCGCCGCCTCTGATTCAGCAGCCACGTCGTCGTCCCCGCCCGCGTCCGCCGCATCGTCGCATACGCCCGCTCCCGCTCGCACGATCCCCGCGCCCGCGTTCACGGTCCAAACGCGTATCGCAGCTCTTGAAGCCGAGATAGCCGCCATCCGTCGCCGCAAGACGCAGCAGCAGAACGCGCCGCCGTCGTCCGACCCCGCGCCGTATACGCTTCCGCCCGCACCGTCTCGCAGTGCCGCATCGCCGTTCTCCGCACCGTTACGATTCGCGTCCCCAGCAGAGTCGTACCAGCCGCGTTTCGAGCGTAGGCAAGTGACCCAGAGCTTCGTGCAAGTGTCTTCGCCAGCCGCCGCGTCGTTCCGAGCCCCAGAGTCGATCCAGTCGCGCCCGGATAGATGTCCAGCAGTCCCGAGCTCAGTATCGTCGCCACCGTTCCCCGTGTCGTCTTCGGCTCCGTATGCGCCTCCGTTCACGTCGTCTTGCAGTGCTCAGTTGCCGCCGCCCGCGCCGACTCGCAGCATCTCGTTGTCGTTCTCGTTGTCGTCACCCGGGCAGTCGTTCCCCGGCCGCGTTTCGCACCAGCAGCGCCCCGCGCGTATCTCCACCGCCTTGACCTTCGTGCAGACGTCGCCGCAGTTCCCCGAGTTGCAGATCGGTTCCGCACAGTTCCAGTCCGCAGATAGTGCACCAGCGCGTTCGTTCCGGCCCCCAGCGCAGTCCCAGCGGCGCACAGATCGTATCCCGTCGAGATCGAGTCAACCGCAGATGCCCCGGTCGTTTCGCGCGTCGCATTCGACCCCGGATTCGCCGCACCTCGCTTCAGCTAGCGCTCAGCCACGTCACGACGATGTTGCCGCCGTCCACAAGTCCGCAGGCGATGCCGCAGCCGTTCCGCACGTAGCCCAGTTGCAGAGCCGTAGTTCCAGCGCCCGAGTCCATCCCAGCTCGCGAGAAGGTCGTACCGAGCGTCGTTGATCGCCGCATGCGCAGAGACACGAGCCCGCAGTCCGTCAGCCGCAGCTGCATCTTGCCCGTCGTTTTCTTGTTTTATTCTCAAGTTCTTGCCTTTATTTGACTGTCCTTCGACGCCTCGCACGCGACGCACGTCCCACAGGTCGATATCTCAGTTGGGAGGACGCTACGCCCGACTTTTGCGACGCACCGAGTTGTCTCTTTTTCATTTCCCTTTCCATCCGCCCTCGTCCCCGCCCGGCCGTTCCCCGAGTCGATTCCGACCTCGCGTCGTCTTCCGGATCTTTGCCGTCGTCGCCAGGTGACCAGGGACGGTCACATTTTCAGTTGGGAGGAGATGTCGCGCGCGCGCTCGCGCTGCGTACGGAACAAGGACAAATCCGGTCCGATCACGTCCGAAACAAATACAACCATCGTTCGCGGTTCAGTCGGACGCTGCGCGCTTCTAGCCTTTCACCTGTTTCATCTATTTTACTATATATACTTGCATGTACCTTTCTTACACCAGAGAATTCGATCCCCCTTTGCTTTCCCTCTCAGTTTTCGTATGCCGCCGTCTCGCTGAGCCCTCGCCGTTGCTCATGTTCGTCGCCTTCGTCGCCGCGCTCGCCGTTTCACTTTTATTGGCTCTCGTCCCCGTCGCCGCTCTCCGCCTCGCCAACGTTTCGCATTCCGCCGTCGCCGCCGTCCGCAGTGCCTCGAGTGCCGAGCAGGTCTTGACCAACTCGCACACACAGATCCCGCCCGCCTCCTTGACAGCATTTTCATTTATTTTGATTTTGCTCGCGCTCGGACGGTGGGTAGGTTCGTCATTACTCTGACGGACCGAACTCTAAGTCGGCCCTATTGACGGAATGAGTCCGTAACCCGCCGACGCAAATATAGTATTGCATCCATACTTACTAGCAAGCTAGAAAAAAAAGGCTTAGCAAAACCATCACCGACTTGATCAAACGAAGCGGGAGAATTCTACTTTGAGGGAATAATTCAAGAAGCAGAAGCAGAGACGAACTGCGAACGATCGAGCGATGTTCCCGAGAAGTCAAGACAAGTACGCAGTCAAAACGACATGACAATGATCTCCGCGGCGCCGCCACATGTCGGTGCAACGCCTACGGAGAGCGTGGCTTGATGCGTCTGCCGACTAATTGAGTGAGCGAAATCATTAGTGAGCCTTAATGTATTCTTCCCGTCCATAATGCTTACATTCTACTGATTCTGGGTGCCCCACATACAATTCCAGTGCGCGCTGACAGATGATTAGCAATTGAGGAACCCACAGCGATCGACGACTCTGTGCAGTATAAAGACTTGCTTGAGCAATCTGTCTACCGCATCAGCAGCCATCGCACTTGATTCATGTCTAGCAAAATCGTCTACCTCGGTGCGTGTTTCCTGAATTCGACCTAGCTGATCACGACTAAGAAAATGTCTAGTCAGCGGCGGCAATCGGGGAATCGGCAAGGGTCTCGTCGAGACTCTCGCAAAGCGCCCAAGCGCCATCGTTTTCGCCGGTGCACGCGATCCGTCCGCGCAATCACTGAAGGACCTCGCTGCCAAGTATCCCAATGTCCACCCCATTAAACTCCTCCTGAATGACCAGGAGAGTAACGAAGCGGCGGCGGCGTACATCCAAAAGACCGCAGGGCAGCTTGATGTCGTCATAGCAAACGCTGGTGTGTTCCGATCTGGTTTTCTCCCGCAGTACGCTGAGCGCGCCTTCCAGCCGTCGCCAAGAACTTCGGCGCAGTTGCCGTTGCGCCCATCAGTGAGTTCAAGGACCACTACGAGGTAAACACCCTCGGAATGGTCGTCCTTTGGCAAGCGGTGCACAAACTCGTCCTCGCCTCGCCCACCGGCGCGCCCGTCTTTGCGTACATCTCCACTAACGCCGGGTCAATTACCTCGTTCGTCAACATGAATTCACCAACGTACGGGCACTCCAAGGCCGCCGCCAACTACCTTATCAAATGCCTCGACGCGGAGAACCCCAACCTCATCGCGATGGCGATTCACCCTGGCTGGGTGCAAACGGATCTCGGGAACGGCGGTGCGAGGGCAAACGGCCTGCCCAGCGCACCTTACACGGTCGACACGTCCGTTTCGGGTATTCTTGCGCGCATTGACGGCGCCACCCGCGAGAAGAGCGGTGGCAAGTTCTGGAATGCGACGCCCAACGCAGGTGGCATGCCTTGGGATATCCCTTCAGAGGAGATCGCGTGGTGAAGCTCTATATATTAGACATTATAAGCTGTAATATAGCACCGCGGGTCCGGCTGAATGGAAACACACACTTGGAGTCTTGGAAGTTCGGCAGCCTTGGCCGGCGGGTGCGAGTACTTACTTTGGGGAGATACATTCAGCTTACTGGCGCCCCGGTTTTCATTACATGGAATCGACTTGGATCAGGAAGTCTTTAGGGTGCGCAAATGCAGAGAGCGGTGGACCAAGCGAAAGTGAGTGCGAGGATACGCAATGCTTGATCGTGTGTGCCGTTGTATAGCCTTGTATCCCTTCCTTCTATTCCCGGATTCCGATTCACTCCGGTCACTGACACCGGCGAGATTCGGGAAAAGCTGCGTACTGATCAAAAGGGGTTAGGTCCGGACCGAAGACTCCGCCAAGGTTCGACGTGGACCTCGAGCTCGTCTGGACTCTGATACTGCGCAGTGGCCATAAACACTTTTCCGTGCAATTCGATGTTCAAGGACTGGCCGGCAACATGGGTTTGATGTGTTATGTAAGGGAATAGGAATTTCAACCATCTGGAACCTCGGGGAGCCTTCGATGCCGGAAAAAGGCTCGCAACCCCTCGAACACTCTTTGAACGCTATTTCAACGGTTCTACGTCACCCGCGATAGCATATCTTGGTGTTGTTTTTTGGACTAGACAAGGACTAGACCTGTCACGACTCACCCCGGACCCTGGCCCCTTGGTACGAGATCCCGCCCCCTTGTCCATCGCCACAGGTTGTTGGATTCTGATGTCGGATGCATTCATGCTCTCCTCGATGGGGCTATGGAAGCGCTCGCATGAGAATTGTTCTTTCGTAACGCTCAGTCCGATCTACCTAGTACCAATTCGTTGCCGGGCACTGTAATTTTAAAGTTACACACAGTCATTGTCGTTGCAGCGGCCGCCGGTTGAGAAGCGGGTTGATCTCCAAGA
>QVIE01003130.1:0-10308 GCA_013387415.1 Panellus pusillus | reverse complement strand
ACGTACCGCCAACAATGGCGCAAAGAGCGAATCATGGAATCAAAGTTTTGTGCACGTTTACGACACGCCTGCCGTCTACGCGTCTGGTTGAAAAATTTAATGTGAACTCTCTGGAATGTACAACCGGCTTGCTCTTCGTCGTTTGTACCGCATTTCCGCAGTCACGCGTCGGCAGGCAGCCTTGGGCCTCCGCTCTAATTTGCCTCCTGACACGGGCCCACGTCGCCCACCCGACGGCCGCGACATCTCGGACCAGGAATGGGAGATTCGCACAGGCCGTGCAATTTACTTGCTCCAAGAGACTCTGCCCGACTTCTTCGCCACCGGCCTCGTCTCTTCCATTGATACCGCTACCGGCAATCCGCGCCAGGCTATCAGCAATTATCTTCCCGTTGCCAATGCCAATCCGCTCGACTATCTCTCCCCGGCAGACCAAGACGTCGATTCGATATACAGCCCCAATGTCCGCCTCGAATATACGCCGCCCGTGCAGCTTCCTGCCCCGTTTCCCAAGACGCTCAACATCGAAGGTAAGCATTCTAGAACGCGTCATGGTTAATTTAACATGTGCTCTAGGCATGCCGCTGTACATCGCCTCGTCGGTGTTTGTGCGGCATACCCTCAACGCGCTCTACTCGGACCTCAGAGTTGTACTCAACAAAGTCTCCGTCGACACGCCTCCCCCCGTCGGTAATGTAGATCTCCAGCCGCTTAAAACCCGTCGGAAGACCCGCGAGAAGAGCCTGTTCGTCGGCCTTAGCGCGTCCGGCATCGCCGCGTCAGCGGCGCCGCCGCAGAATGGGAAGTGTGAGCCCATCGTCTTGGTGTCTCCACTGACTGTCTCACATGCAAGTCCGTGCCTAGGAACTCGACATATACGTTTTCCCCGCTCACAGGTCTCATACACGTGCACACTGTCAACTCTATTCACCCCGCGCCTCATCAGACTGTGTACGCTGCGCTACGTGCGAGCCTTGGGAATGTTTTCGGTGCTTCCAAGGAGTCCTCGAGGCCCGGCGGGGCCGCCGGTGCTGTCACCAAGACCGGACATTCTCCTTTGCCTTGACTTTATATGCTACGTAGTAACCTCCCCTCGGCAATAAATATGTATTCCCGCGATATGCGGGTCATGTTTAACACGTAGCCTAGTATAATCGCGTCTACGGAGTTCTCGGCAGCAGAGATAGATATGATGTCGGTTGAACATTCCCACCCGACGCTTCGATCGCGTGCCGCACTTGTACTTACTATCCACGGCGATAGCTCTACAGTGCTACCCACCTCTTGCGACCGTATCCCAACGTCGTTTTGAGCGGCACCTAGGCTGCCACTCACCCGACGGCTCCTTCAGCCACACTGGAAGGCCATGACCCTACTGCAGCCCCTCCCGACGCGGACGCCACTAGTTCTTCACTCAAAAGTTTTGAAATAGTCGGCTCTGACATCGGGGAGGAGGGGCTGCGTCAATCTGGTCTATTGCCGTACAACCTCGCTGAAAAATCCGAGAAATCCCTGGGTAATTCCAGTTCCAATTTCTGTCAAGCTCGATTTTCCTCAAGACCCGCAGCAGGTAGCCCGCGTGCGTCCCAGGGCCAATTTTCCGTCTCCTCTTTTCATCTCAACGTGGATCGGGCGGAAGTCTACGCCGCTTTCGACAATCCAAACAGTGTTGAAGATGCGGCAACAATCGGTTCGCCGTGCCCCCTGCCCCGGGCCCTTTCACTAATGTGTTTCTGCGTAGAGGAGGATGACTCTCCTTACCCGGAGGTCCGGTCGGCCGTGGCCAACTTCGACGACCCTGACATGCCCGCGTCGACGATCCGCTCCTGGACGCTGGGCCTCTGCTTCTGCATTATCATCCCCGGCATGAATCAATTCTTCCACTTCAGGTATCCATGTACGTATATATTCTTTCCATCCGGGTCCCTGCTCATTTGCTTCGAGCCGTCAACGTAGGAGCTGTCAGTTAAAACAACCCGCATACCTCCGGTTGTGCTAAAAAAATTATTTCCCCTAGGTTGTTGCGCAGCTACTCGCGTTCCCTGTCGGCATGGCATGGGCCCGTTGGGTTCCGGACGTGGCCGTCCTCGGGTATTCGCTCAATCCGGGGCCACTCACAATTAAAGAGCACGTGAGTGGGGGTCCTCCTTGTACCCCGCACGCCTTAACGGCTTGAGCAGGTCTTAATCACGATCATGGCGGGTGTCGCTTCTGGAAGTGCATATGCCACAGATGTCGGTGTTCTCGGTCTCGTGCCGTCTTGCGGACGTCTGACTTCTATCTATAGATCATTGCCGTGCAGAAAACCTTCTACGGCCAGTCCTATAGCTTTTTGTGTACGCAGGTCTATTCCGATGTACTCACATCATCGCTGATAGCTTTTTTCAGTCCAATGGATGGTCAGTGTGACCCTCTGTCTATATATCTCACCAATCATCGTCCTTCAGCTTGTGATATCGACGCAATGCATTGGGTTCTCAATCGGCGGCATAACTCGCCGCTTTCTCGTCAACCCGCCCTCCATGAGTACGCATCTAATCCCTCGGCACTCCCTCACTAATATGCCTCCCAAGTTTGGCCGAACACCCTGGTCTCATGTGCGCTCTTCAATACCCTGCATTCACAGAACTACGCAGGCGTGGGGAAGCACCCCGGCATGTCTCGCGAGCGGTTTTTCATCATCGCATTCCTCGGAGCGGCCCTCTGGTGTAAGCTCCGTCACCGGCACCCGGCTATCCCATGCTAACCGCTGTTCCGCAGATCTCCTACCTGGGTATCTGTTTCAAGCGTTGAGGTGAGGCGAAAGATCCCCGACTCGTCCCCGAATCTTACTTATTCTCTCAAAGTTATTTTAGCTGGGTAAACCCTTGTGGCTTTGGACCTTGAGCAGCTGTCTGATGTATTCCAGGCGTGCTGGATCGCTCCGAACAACATCGTAAGTGATTTACTCCGTCAAATGCCGGCTCTTACGGTCTGGGGCGCAAGATTGTGAACCAGCTTTTTGGGTTAGTGATGGCTGTACATCACCCTCGGCTGCCCTTTGATTTGACCCCCCTATCTACTAGATATCGCAGCGGACTGGGCTTTTCGATACTGACTTTCGATTGGAATCAAATCGCATATATCGGTGTACGATGATTTGTTTGCTCCTTCTTCTACTTTCGCTCTCATCTGACTTATTTCGCAGTCTCCGTACGTTGCGCCAAATTCTCTTCTCACTTGCTCTTACCTACAATTGACTCCCAGTCTCGCAACGCCCTGTATGTCCTTTTTTTTTCTTCTCCAGGGACGTAGATAACAGTCGCCTTACTAGGGTGGGCGGAGGCGAATGTTATGATCTCATTTGCTCTTTTCTATTGCAAGTGGCCCCCTTCTCTTCCGGGAGACCATACTCACTGTCATACCAGGGTTTCTGGTTCCTGTGCTCTACGTATGTGTGTATATCCGGGCCGAGAGCCTGGCCTCATTTTTTGCAGTATACCAATATCTGGGATGCTCAATATCTCCCGTACGTGCTTCCTGGTCCTGTGTCGACTGCTCCTTGTGAACATCCCACGAAAAAGAATATCATCTACTATGCCATTTGACAACACTGGGAATTTCTACAATCACACTCGCATTATCCAGGACGGAAAGCTCGACGTCGAAGCCTTCCAGGCGTACAGCCCACTATATCTATCGTGCGTCTCTACCCTTGTCTTTGGAAACGACTCAAGGTTGCTTAGCACAACTTTCGCCGTCTCGTACGGTCTCTCGTTCATGAGCATTTCCGCGACGATCGTTCACGCCATGATCCATTTTTGGGCTCCGATAAAGTTGCAGTTCTCGCGCTCGCTGCGGGAGCATCCCGACGTACATGCCAAACTCATGTCTCACTATCCACAAGGTAGTGCTTTCCTTGTATTCCATTATCCGTGCCTGCTGAGATCTCGGACAGTTCACGAAATGTATTATGGTTGTATCTTCGGTATGTGCTGGACTGGATGTGTTGCACGGTCTAACATTGACACCCTTTCACAGTCGTTACCTTCATATTTGCATGCGTGTGCATCCAGTGCTGGGATACAGGCATGACCATCTGGGCTCTCGTCCTCGCGCTATTCATGGGTATGTCGACACATACCCTCTGCGTGCCGTTGTGGCTCAGACTTCCCTGCAGCGATACTATATGTCATCCCCGTTGGTGCGAAGCGCGCGCCTTCAATGTCGACCATCATTAACTTGCCCTCAGGAATGGTTCAAGCGATAACCAATCGTCAAATCGGTGACTGATTCTTTCTTGCTCGTCGAGTTGTCTCTGACTGCCGGCATCTACCAGGTCTCAAGTTCGTGATTGCTTTTTCTGGTCTAGACTGGGACTCATGCGCTGACAGTGTTATCACCGAGTTGGTTGTGGGCTTTATTCTCCCAGGCCGGCCTGTTGCGATGATGATGTATGACTCATTTACTATGGCTTGACCTCCCTGATACCTATTCTGTAGGTTCAAGGTACGTGCATCCCTTGCTGCCGGGTAATCTGCCAGCTCACGATGTGTAGACTTACGGTTATATCACCGTTAGTCAAGCGATCCAATTCACCGCGGACTTTAAAGTACGAATTTTTTTGAGAAAGTGGAACGATGACAACTGTAATTTTGCTCTCTAGTTGGGCCACTACATGAAGATTCCTCCCAGGTGAGCGAGGCGCGTCGTGTCGACCAACAGACCCACTGAATGGCTTGTAGACCGATGTTCTGGTGTCAGGTATGCGGCGTCACCAGACATTTCTTTCCCTCCGTCTTAACGTATGCCTCCGCAGATTGTGGCTACCCTCATCGCGGGAGTATGTCAACCTCAGCTGTCGGGTTCGGATATGCTGAATCTCTCCTAGACAGTCCAGCTGGGAGTTCAAACCTGGATGTTTTCCCACATCCCGACATGTGTTCTCCGACCCAAAAGGACGATTTCGTCTGTGCGGCCACCGAGGTATTCGGTACCGCCTCGGTCATAGTGGGTATCGCGAGCATCTCTTTCCCCAGATCTCACACCTTTGCAGTGGGGCTCATTGGGCCCGGCCTGTTCTTCTCGAAAGGACAAGTCTATTTGTGAGCATGACTTGACTTGAAATTTTATCGAAGACTGACACCACGCTGCTTCGAAAGTGGTAATCTGGGCTCTTTTACGTCTCGAGCCATTTTGTGTTGACGAATACCGGCGGCAGTCCTTATCTTCTTCTTTATTATCGGGGCCGCTTGCCCGCTCCTGCTGTGGCTTATTACCCGCAGGCGAACGGACACAATTCTTAACTATATAAGGTTCGCAGCATCTTCTGTACTGACTTTACATGACTGACACTTTCAGCAGCTTTCCGTGGGTGCTCATCATTCACATCGCCTTTGCCTTGATCGACTGTCGTATAGGGTTATTTTCTCAGCGCTTGGTACTATACCACCGGTGCGGCTGCTCAGTCCACGGAGTGCACATGCTAACATTCTCGTCGCGCTCAGGCCACGGCAATCAATTTTGTACCATGGGGAGTTTTAGGGGTACGCGAACTAGGCGTGCTGAAACGCACAGACTCATGAGATTGCAGTTTATATTTCAATACGCCATCCGGCGAAAACATTTTGCATATTGGACCAAGTATAATTGTGAGGATTTTTGACGCCCTTCGCGACGTTACGTGGCTGACCGGCTTGCCCAAGATGTTCTGTCTGCTGCTCTCGATGCCGGCACTGCAGTCGGTCTGATTCTCGTGTTTTTCTGGTTCGTGGCCGTCTCCGTCCTGCTGATCTCATCCCAATGGCACCCGTAGCCTGCAATACCCTCTTAATGGTTCCATTGGCAACGCCTCTGTGGGAAGGTGGTGGGGCAACAATGTGTTCATGAACACATTGGATTGGAAAAATGTGCCCTTGCGTGCTCTAGGTGAAGGACAAACATTTGGGTATGTCCTGGTCTTTGTAACCTCGTTCTCGCACCTCTCACCCGTACGCGCAGGGCCAAGTCATAGGTAGATGTAGCTTTTTGAACACTGTATTACTAGACACTTGCTTGGCTGAACTGGGATTACTTCAAGTTTACTTAAAGCTTGACCCGCGCAACCGGTGATAGCCCGAATGGCAGGCACATTATGTATATAGCCAGGGTTCGACTTTTTGAATCCCGTCATGTCTTCCACGTCTGTGCAGGAGACGAACCTCCCCTGCATCAAAAATGCACCTCTCGTCGGGCTCGCGGAAGGGAACGGGCAGTTCTCGAATTACCAGCTCGCAGCGCTCGTGCTCATCGTCCCGTACATCGTCAAGTCCTTCATACCCCTAGTTAACCGTGGCGGGTGGTACACGTATCTGTTCATACTGGCATTGACCGGTATCCCTACCACCATTGGTTACTGGCTCCTCATGTCCAATTATGGCGGCCGCAAGAACGAGAAGGTCACACTCCCTGGCAAAAACATTGAGGAGTATATCACTATCAAGGATCCCGAGCTCAAGACACTGTACAATGGCAAGAACAAAATCCCTATGCAAGTATTTCACGACGCGTACTTTGAGGGCAAGATTGACGTTAACGGTGTGCTTTCCTTGCTTCCATGTGCTGCGCTTTTTGTTGAACTTTAGCACTTTACAGGCGACATTCTGGACATCCTGGAGCAACGACATGACTGGGCCAAATTCAACTTCACCCCCGAGCTGTTCAAATATGTCTTCATGGATTTTATCCCGGAGGTCATCGTGCATTCGAAGAGCCAGGACGAAGAACAAGTCCGCGATCACTATGACAGAGGCGACGATTTTTATGGCTGGTGTGTCGCGTCTATGGGAGCGCGTGTCTTCAATCTTACGTCGCTAATAGGTTCCTTGGTCCGCGTATGATCTACACTTCCGGCATTGTGCTTTCACCCGACACGTTCGAGTCCTTGGAGACACTCCAGGACAACAAACTCGCCGTTGTGTGCAACAAGCTTGACCTCAAGCCCACGGACCGGTACACTCCATATTGGATCCACTCTGTGTGTTGGTCTCACCGTCGTGTTTCAGCCTTCTGGACGTTGGATGTGGCTGGGGGACACTTGTGGCCTATGCGGCTAAGAACTTTGGCTGCGATGCGACTGGTGTCACCCTCGGAAAGAACCAGGCCAAGTTCGGTACGGAGAGGATCGCGTCGAATGGGGTACGTCTCGATATAAGGTGTTGAACCGAAAAATTAAACACGGATGGCACCAGGTTTTGGCAGACAAGGCTCGTATCTTGTGCTGCGACTATCGCGAAATCCCGCACGGGAAGGGCATTTACGACAAGATTGTGAGCTTGGAGATGGCCGAGGTGCGCCCTTCTCCGATGCATCGCATCGTCTAACAAACTACATACAGCACGTTGGGATCCGTCGCTACTCGGCCTTCCTATCTCAAATGTATGAACTCCTCGCGGACGATGGTATTTTTGTTCTGCAGGTAGCGGGTTTCAGGCCAGGATGGCAATTCGAGGATCTCGTTTGGTACGTCCGGCTATTCTAAGTAGCGTCTATTGTTCAGCGCAAACGCGCTCCGCAGGGTCTTTTCATGAACAAGTACGTGTTTCCAGGTGCCGACGCTTCTGCGTCTCTTGGTTGGGTCATCACCAAAGTATGTGGTCTTCAAGATGTTTTCCCCCTCTAAACATCTGCGCTGGCAGCTCGAACAAGCCAACTTTGAGGTGAAGTCGATTGACGTGCTGGGCGTGCATTACTCTGCAACGCTCTGGCGGTGGTACCTGAACTGGCTGTCGAACAAGGACGCGATCCTTGCCAAGTATGGCGATAAATGGTTCAGGACGTGGGCGTACTTCCTCGCCTCGGCCACGATCGCTAGCCGGTGCGCGACCTTCATGTTCATTTGTTCTGTCCCCTTCTTATACCGTAAATACAGTCAAGGCAGTGCGTCCGTGTTCCAGATCACGCTGCATAAGAACCTTAACGCGTACCACCGGATCCTCGGCGCTGCCAACCACGGCGGAATCCACGTTAAGCTCGCCAAGGAGCCCGAGTACGTCGTATTCTCAACGACGTTCGAAAGAAAACTGAATAATTCGACCCTCAGGTTGATCCTCTAGAGATTGCCAACGGCAAGAAAATTAATTTAGTAGTATCATCTTTTGCCGCGTTCGCGGACAAAAGAGAGACCAGTAGCATTTCGCTGCCGTTCCATCTCGGGCGCTGCATAAATATGAAAGACTTGGCTATGTAGAGCCAGATTAAGATTAAGATATGGGCTTCGGTCTTGTGGTTTGGTCAGATGAGTGGAACGCGTACGGAGAAACCAAGCAGGCGGTTCCTTCCTTCAACGAATGGCTGCCGTCCCGATACTGGGGTAATACCTTGACTTGGGTCCGCGAGCATCCGGTTCCTACCCCACGCCAGGGCAGTCCAAGATTCAACCCTGACACCAGGCCTGCTGTTTGCCCGAACGCCAGGTGCCTTGCGCAGCTGAAGAGTTTAGAGATGGCCGTGTGTGCGAATGCTCTCCGAATGTTGGCGCTCTGCCCCCACCCCCACCGCCCCAAAAAAAGGAAAGAATAACATTAACATTATTGCGCAGCTAACACACACACATTGAAGGATAAGTTACGTGTGCTAATAAACCTTCAAGCCGTGAGTCGCAGGGCGTTGCCGGATTGGATCTCGTTTACGCTGTATCGGATGCTCTGCGCCATGTCCCACAGCGGACGATATCTGGAGAAGCATGAATGAATGTTGACGATCGGAAAGAATGAACATACCCCAGCACTTTTCGCGCGCGGGAATCATCGATGATGAAGTCGATCAGTTGGCCCTCGAGTGTTGCTGGCTGCAGAAACACGGCGGCACCCAACCCGCTCGATACAATGCCGGGCGGGTGCAAGATATAAATGCGAAGAGCAGGAGAAAGTGGTACCGACACCAGAGGAAGCCTCCATTACGTGCGCCAGCAGATAAATCAGCAGTGGTGGAAGTTTGATGAACACGAGCTCCCGCGTTGCGTAGTGCTGCGAGCACCGTGATGAGTTACAGTAGACACAGATGTCGTGAAGGACCCACTTCGATAGCTTCCCGTATATCCTCCATACTCCAGGCTGGCCCCCGACCAGTGATCAAGAATCCTTCGCCTGAGACTTCCTCCGGTATGTGGCGCAGCGCATCTTCGTAGAGAAGTGTGCGGCAGCGACGTCCCATACGCAGACGTCGGTAGACGTCCAGGGCTGGTCCCATATAGGTAGCTGAGGCATCACCAGTGTGCTGCTCAGCATGCGATCGTTGGGACCGATTATAGTGCTTTCAAGATCATCGTCAATACGCTCAGATCCGATATGTGCAGCATTCAAAGGGGACTTAACTGCCCGGGCGGAGGATTCCTGTTCTGAGCCCTGAAGCACTGGCATCGACAACGAGCTGCTCGGCCATACGTTTTGACCATGCGTAGCAGTTCTGTTTGACTGGATACGTCGGCGGGAGGTCTGAGTCCTTGAAACTGGCGGGAAAAGAATCCCAATCGATGCGCAAGAACTTTGGCGCGCCCGACACAGTCTCTCCGGACGACGTGTAGATAACCATGGCATCAGGTAGTTCTTTAGCAACAGTGAGTATGTTCTTGGTGCCGAGCACATTGATACGGTAAGAAGCCGGCCAGCAGTACGCAGCCCGTTCCCAAAACCGTATGATGGCGGCAGAATGGAATATAACACTCGGCGGCGCGCCCGTGGCCGGGAACAGTGGGGTAAGAGCCTCACGGACGGATTGCAGGGAAGAGATGTCGCATTTAACGAAGGAGACTGAAGGGTGTTCCAACGCCTTCGCCGGAGGGTTTATATCAATAATCCTTATATTAGTCTCTCCACGCATGAGCAGGAGCGGACGATGTACCTGAGAACTCTCTAGCTTGGATGCGCATCTAGAGGCAGGATACGCACGTCCCCAAGAATCCTGACCCGCCAACTACTGCATAGCCCGCATGGGTCGCAGGCGGGACCGCCTTGAGCATGTCGATCTCCTTGTAAGAGACAGTGTCAAGGTCAACGTCCTTAAGATTCTGGGCATCCGATCGCGACGCGGCCGACTTAGGGACGACCTGAGCCTATGAGCCAGCCGGAAAATGTACCACAGAAGCAACATAGGGATCCCTAGCTGGGGCAGCAACATTTCGGCGGAGGTGAGACCGGGAGCTGAGCCGTGAGAGCATACGGTGTTCCTCGTTGTATACTAGGCTTCGCCGTCTGGATCGTCTTGAATTTGCTCAGTGCAAGCGGTTCACATAAAGGTCGACGGAATACAGATGCGATGGATGATAAATAGAAGAATGATAATATGTACATT
>QVIE01003125.1:0-12353 GCA_013387415.1 Panellus pusillus | reverse complement strand
TGCTCAACTTTTTCAACTGGATTCTTGTTACAGCTAATCATCTGATGATCCGAAGTCAAATCCCATGGTTCAAACAGTAGCATTTCAGTGAAAACAGTGGTACCGGTAAACACATGATGTTCAACGGACATCACCGTTTGGTACAGCCGGCATCATCATTTTGCCAGGCCGATCATCCTTTGATGTACAGCCGATATGGACTTTCTGCCCACACTTTAAATATCTCAACAACTGCTGCACCGATTCCCAGGGTCCTGCAGAGTAAAATGTTCCTTTACAATGCAACTTTTCACTAAAAATATTTTCCAGAATATATATCACCTCCCTCGAGTTGCATAGAATTCATCGAGGAATGGATGATGCTGGCAGTCCGAGATTTGTGATGATCCGGGCTTGTGACTGGTGGCTATGCTGGGTACCCCCTTACGGCATTGTTGTGTGTAAGCCATCAGGGACTTGAAGTGATGTTATGTAAGCAACCTGCAAATTCGGTTTTCTATACACCACTGCAGGGACACATTTCTAAGTAGAAAACAGTGTTGGAAGTACAAACTATAATCGAAAGGAAAACATTCATCCAGTTTTTATTTATGCCATAGCAAAACTGGAAGGAGGAACAAGCCATCAGGACTTACAGTGTTTTCCAGAATATATATCACCTCCCTCGAATTACACAGCCTCCATCGGGGAATGGATGATGCTGGCAGTGGGAGATTCGTGATAATCCGGAATCGTTAATCGTATGATGATCCGAGGTCACTTCCCACAGTTCAAATGGTGTTGAACACATCAAGTTGACTCTCGCATCAGAGCGGCCACTTATCGGGTGCTGCATGGCCGCAATCTGACTTCCTTTCACAATGTTTCAATGCCGCCAGAATAATACAGTGAAGATGAAATGGCTATCATGACATTTACAAATCGCCCACATTGATACGAGGGAACTTCTCAAACCCGGCCAATACATGAGCTTTCAACCCTGCTTTATACTCTTTGTGTTCCTTCTCCGACAATTCGGACACCGCACGACATCCGAGATCGACATACTGGAAAATCGAAGCCCCAGTCCAGGCGACAATTGACCCTCGCATGCCCATGGTCATGAGCTTGGAGTTATAGTGAGTGTAGAGGGCGGAGGGAAAAAATATGGGGTCCCTGCAGCAACCTGGAATGTTGTCGCGCGCACGCTCGCGCTGCGTACGGAACAAGGACAAATCCAGTCTGATCACGTCCGAAACAAATACAACCATCGTTCGCGGTTCAGTCGGGCACTGCACGCTTCTAGCCTTTCACCTGTTTCATCTATTTTACTATATATACTTGGCATGTACCTTTCTTACACCAATAAAATTTGATCCCCCTTCATCTCGCTTTCAGTTTCCGTATGCCGCCGTTGCTCATGTTCGCCACCCTCGCCGCCGCCCTCGTCGTTGCTCTTTTATTCGTTCTCGTCCCCGTTCCCGTCGTCGCTCTCCGCCACGCAAATGCCTTGTATCCAGCCGTCGCCGCCGTCCACAGCGACACGACTGCCGGGCACGTCTTGACCAACTCACACACACAGATCCCGCCCATCTCCTTGACAGCATCTTCATTATTTTTGATTTTGCTCATGCTCGGACGGTGGGTAGGTTCGTCAATGTGTATCCAACTCCTTGATATGCAATTTGCAGTCCTTGGCCGGATCGAAGTCACCGAAAGGAATGACCAAGCACAAACCTGGGCCTAAATTTTGCATGTCAATATGCGGCAAGGTTACAACGCCGTGCTCGCTGATATTGATGCAGAAAGAGGCAAACGGATAGAATGCAGCGGTAAGGTCGGGGTGCTTTGCCTGGAGGGCATCCATAGCTTCAGCGTACCGTTCATGCAAGAAAGGAAATTCCCGCTTGAAAATTTCTGTGCCGAAATAAGATGATAGGCATTGAAAATCGAAATTGTTCGCACATACTTTCAACATATGCTCTGACCGGCTCCGCAAGTGCACGTAACTCATCAAACTGAGTTTATTGTCGCCACCACATGCAGGGGATAATTGTGGTTTCTTCAAAAGAGTGTTAGTCAGATAGCTGCACTGCAAGGTATCAGTGCGACGCACTGCTACTGATCCACGATGGAGAGCAAAATATGCAGGCTTCATGAAAGGCCGTAAAATCGAAGACCAAGTGAAACAGCTGAAACACCTCCTGGACTATGCCGAGGCCACAGAGGAGAACGATATAGTCGTGGCACTAGACCAGGAGAAGGCGTATGACAAAGTGGATCACACCTACCTGACGGCTGTTCTGGAGAAAATGCGCTTCCCGGAACGATTCATAACGCTTGTTAAAACCCTGTATACCGACGCAAAGACCCGAGTCATGGTAAACGGTGAAATGAGTGAGCCCTTCCCCGTAACTCGAGGTGTAAGACAGGGCGACCCACTATCTTGTCTCCTTTTCAATATTGCAATCGAACCATTGGCATGCGCCCTTCGGAAATCAGACCTGAGAGGGATCAATGTCCCCGGTACTGACCGAAAGCTATTGGTATCTCTATTCGCAGATGGCACGACAATCTACCTGTCAAGTTACGACTCATGGACGACTCTTTGGAGCATCCTCGACACCTGGTGTACGGCGTCAACGGCAAAATTCAACAGGCGGAAAACCGTGATACTACCCTTCGGCTCCCGGGAATACAGACAACAGTTGCTCCTCGAACGGAAGATCAACTCACACTTGGAAAAGATTCACGCCGACCTCACTATCATACCCGATCAACAGGCGTGTCGTTTCTTGGGCGCCTGGATTGGCAACAACGTCCCATACACAACCCATGGCCTGAGATAATCGAGAAGATCTCAAGACAGCTGTCTCGGTGGGAACCAAAGAGACCCACGCTAGAAGGACGGAGACACATCATAAACATGGTCATCGGCGGATATACACAGTTCTTGACCCGCGTTCAAGGTATGCCCGACTCAATAGAGAAGGCACTGGTGCGAATGAGAGATGTATTCCTATGGGAAGGAAAGAAACCAAGGATAGCTCACCAGACAATGTCCCTCCCAATCGACGATGGCGGTAAACAAATCCTAGACATATGCGCCCGAAACGAAGCTATTGACCTTTGGAACTTGAAAGAATTCGTGAAGCAGGGAGAGGAACGCCCGAACTGGCCTTTCTTCGTCGAGCAATCAATCTCCGAGCGATGGGATGACAGCCAGCCGATGTCGAAGCAAGGAGCACTATACAACATCTTCCTCCAAAGTACACACATTCCCCGTTGGAGAAATCAACCTCTAGCAAACGATGTTCAGCGGATGATACAGGCGGCTAAGAAACACAACCTGGTATTCACGGCTCTGTCAATAGGCAAAGAAATCAAACTCTCAATGCCCATATGGGACCACATTGGCATGAACGACCGTCAATTCGATAAATTACACAAGAGAGAGACTGTGACGTTGATAAGCAGTGTATAAATACACTGATGAAAAACGCACTTTTTCGCGATTTCATCAAGCTTACACCACCGGGATAGTGAGGCAGAATAAGGGTACATGTCCGCCCCGGGACAGTGTATTAAACCTACGAAGGTCGCAAGCCGGCAGTCATAATTGCGCCGGGCTCTGGGAAATGGCTAACCACCACCTACTATTGCACCTGAGGTGATCAAAGGGAACTACGAAAAAGCCAGAATACTAAGGCCGTAACCAGCGGCTGCTAAAAAGACAATGTACGGTGCGATGCATCAGCCCGGCGCTTCCGCAAGAAGCTGCCGGCACTTACTTGATAATCGAAGGAAGCCCTGGCATTGAAATGTGATATGCGATGATGAGTCTGCGCGAAACCTATAGAAGAAACTATCCACAATGATTCCGTTCAGAAAGTCGATCGGAACAGTATAAAACTGTACTGATTTAACTCTCCACACGAGCTCGTAGCGAGTGATTCCCTCAGTAGATGCCGCCGAGTATAAGTCCCTAGTACAGGGCCTCGAAGAGGTTGTAGGGAAGGCTATTATCTCAGAAGAGCGTTCAAAAGAGTAGTGTTGCGAATAATACCCTTGGAATGACCAAGTAATACGATTCTAAAGCTTTTGTATTCGATTTAGAGCTTCTCAGCTGTATTCCACACAAATGTACGATAGGTAGACCGGAGCAAACGGCTCAACAGCAATTTATAAGACTGATAGTCTTGGGAATGCGACCCAAATCAAGCTTCCAACACAAAACACGCTCGGAATGGTATAACAACGTCTAAATTCAACGCGACCGATACAACACGGATTTGTACGCTTTGTTCCCGAGTGCCGTTCGATAGGAATCCCTAAGATTCGTTTATTCCAAGCTCAATCTCACAATTTCCAACAGTAGCAAGCAAAAGTTTTGATATTCACTATTCAACTGATAGTAGAACGTCGAAACCCCCAAATACTCTTATCCGAATTGTAGCGTTTTTATGGCTACTAGCTCACGGAATGGCTCAGTTCTCTCCCCGAAGGATCGATCTTCACCCAAAGTATTCGCTCGTTATTTCGAGATAATCTACACTACTTATACATGTTCGGAATAATATTTAGCAACATAGGAGCAATAGCTATTATTAAAAGTCCGCCAAGCCGCTCTGGAATTTGGTATGTAGTCGTTCCGATTGGTTGTTGAGGCGGTCACGCCATTATTATGTGCTTGAGGTGAAATTCCAACGCTCGGTCAACGGAACTCCGACACTAGGGTGTCTTGGCATGTTGAACCCTCCGATGGAATGTCGATTTCCTTGGTTTGTAGGCCTCTCCCGTAAGCTAAAAGGCTAGTACTGGGTTGTACGAGTCCGTAGCAACAGGGAGACACCCATATTGTGTAGGTTCCGAGGTTGAACCACGAAGATATGCTCCGGAAGGTCGGCCGTGATTAGATTCCCAGACTCGAGTCTAGCGATCTGATCATGATTCCCTTCGGAATAGACGTCGGAACACAGCGGAAGCCATGCTGATCGTATTCGTTGTGTTTCTAATAACGTAGGTGCCCAGGTAGAATGCATGTCTGGTTGGAACCAGCCTGTAGAGTGTCCTTCCGAAGGATCCGACTCTTGGAAGCTGTAATTCCCATGGGTATAATAGACTAGCACATCTCCTACATGTTTCGGAGCGAGGCAGGCAACCATATCCGGGGCTTATTCCTTCAACAGTCCGTTACTCAGCGCATCACGGTCCAACTAGCTGCCTCTGGGCTCAGCACTAGTCCATATTCCGAGTATGATTCGCATGGGAATGGGTTCGGGAATCGCGAAAAATAGTGTTTTCTCCCTATGGTCATTTTCCTAGCTTATCAGCGATTCAACGGTGGCCAAACTACATAGGAATAAGCGAAGGATTGAATATATGAACAAAATAGTATCTGCCCGGCAGTTCCGCAAGAAGCTGCCGGCAGTTGATTGAAAGTTGCAAGAAGGGGCCGGCAATGGAATGAAATGAAAGATAGAATGTACGAATGATTGAGAACTTCCCGGCAGATAGTTTGAATCCTCCGGGCAGTTCCGAAGAATAAAATCACAAGCCGAAGGTATTGATCAAAGGATGATCCAACTGCCGGGGCTTCGAGAAGTTCTATCGAACCGAAGGAATTGGTGTGCAGAGAGCCGCCGGCAGTTTCAAACTCAGCCGGCGGGTCTATCTGACCAACTCAGTCATGTGCCAATACTGCCGGCTGACTGAGCGGCAAGCAAGCCATTCTCACGAATTATTAGAAATTGCCAAGACAAGCAAAATACCGAAATTCTGATTGGCTGCCGGCACTTTCGCAACATTCGGACTTGCCGCCGGCTTTACTCGGACTAGGTGCACGGACCATTTAGAAATTGTATATAAGGTGTAGTTTTAGTAGTAGACCCCAGTAGAACCTACCAGAGTAAACCCTACCTAGTAGATCATACCCACCGACTTCCAAAGTACTGGGAGCGGACAATTGAAATATTTGATTGAGAATACAACCGAAGTCAGAGTAAGAATAAGAATCAGAAAGTGAACCTCGAGTTCAGTACGAAAACAAAAGTGAACTTGAACAGCCGCCGGCAGTCAGAACACCCCGCGAGTTGAAATTTGACCGCCGGGCATTCAACTTGCCGCCAGTTAGAAAAGTCGCTACCTTGTACTTCCGATATATTCTGAATACACTTCAGTTTGAACACTACTCTTGAACAATACAATTTTCATAGCCCGCGCAGGTTGAAAAGAACCGCCGGGTACTACTCAAACCTTGAAAGCGCCGCCAGTTCCGGACTGCCGCCGCCTGATTATTGAAGTTGGAAACATTGGAATATCATACGCGCTATTGTGATTTTGGAGGACGATACACCTGTCCTACTACCCCGAACACACCCACGAAGCATTGATTGGAGTTGTGATTTATTTTGAGATTGAGGGATTTTGTTAGCTTGAGCCTTGCTCGCTTTCAAATAGAAACTTAGTCTTCATTTGATTTCACGGCTGCACCTACGTGCACCGTTTCACCGTCACTCAGCGCAGCGGCCCTTGGTGGCATCCTGCACATTCTGAGAACTCTCCCAATGAACAGACCCTTGATAATCCACTACCCTACAGACTTCCTGGGCAAAGTACTGGTCACTCATCGCATGAAGCATGAAAACAATGCCACGGACCCTAATTATGCAGTGCTAAAGTCAGTGATTGCACTGTCGGGAGCTGAACATTTGCTGGGCCAGCAAATTTTAAATTTGCTAAACATTTGCTAAACATTGCTACACATTTGCTGACTTATTTGCGGACCCAGCAAATGTTGCTCAGATGTTGAGTTCTTGCTTGATTGCCGAGGTATTTGCGCAACATTTGCCGACGTGCAGCATGTCCTTCCTTGTATAGAAATAAATCCTAATATCCTGTTAAGGTAATTTCTTGTACAGCAGGACTCCGTACACCGTCAGAGGCGGCGAGGCTGGATTGATAGGACGAACTGTCAGTTTTTCATAACATATTAAGATGTATACTAGACTGGTCAGATATTTCTGAGGATCGTCAGGAATGCATCAGCGAAAGATGTTCTTTGGAAACTCGCTCGCTGCCTGTTCGTCGTCATCCCAAAACTCGAAGTTGAAGCTGCTGCACCCACGTTACATGGAGAGGTTGCATGTTTGCAAGACAACGTCGACTGCTCGTTTTCAGATACACTACGCGTACTTACTTACATTGGATATGCGCTATATGGAGATAGTTATACGATAATTTACAGTCACTGTTGACAGGCAAGCAGCAGCACCCTATAGCTAAAATCCTAACCGCGCGACCGCGAACTCGAACGCGAGCTTCGGAGTCTGCACTGCAATTTGCGCACGAGGGACGGCAGGAGATCTTCGTCTGTATCAAGCGCGCGCAGATCGGCCGAGTCGTTCAGGGAAGGGAGCAGGCTCTCAGCCGATCGCGAGGAATCGAGTACAGGCACAGGCGCAGGCAGGGCGGGAACGGATCTGGATTTCTTCTTGGCCCCGTTCTTGCGCACAGCCGATTTACGCGTCGGGCGCGGTGGTGACTTCTCGGACGTCGGAGGCAGTCGAGGGGTAGGTCGGGGCCGCGCGGATTGTATGAAGACCTCGGGAGTGAGCTTGCGCGCCCGCAGCGGGTGAGGATGATCTTCGTGGGCGAGGCGGCCTGCGAGGTTCTGCTGTGAGCTAGCATGCCATCCCACTCAGATTCCTGACAAGCAGTGTAAAGCAGGACCGACCTCCAACGCCGATAACAGCTCCGCCCTCGACAGCTCGGGGTCCGCGAGCACCCTTCGTGCCTCGTCGCTGATACTCTGAATCGACTAGCTCGGGTTCCTGCATCGTCTGCATTCAGTTTGGGTCAAAGAAGCAGGTAACAACCGGTACCGACGCTCACTTTCAGCGCCCGGACTCTCGCAACCAGTTTCTTCGTGTCCCGCGGGACCTTCGAATTCTTGAGTAGAACTTTGAGCGACTTGAATCTGACGACACAGTCAGCACTTCGTTCCAAGCCACGAACGTGCCGCACTCACCCCGAAATATATAGGCTCCATCCCCGCCTTCTTATTGAACCCGAACCCAGCGCCCCGCCAAACACTGACACGCTGTTGTCCACCCCACTCAGATTGCCGTGCAGCACTTTCTTCGCGACAAACACCCACCGGTTCACCGTCTCCGCCGTGCTGGGCGTGATCATGTAGCGCATGCCCTGGTGCGAAACGGGCACGTGGGGTGGCGCAGCTGTCGAGGACGGTAAAGACGGAGGCGGGAGCGTGATACCGCCATTCGCCAGGAGGATGGTGGACGCTGCGCAGGTGGAGAAGGAGGCGGAAGACCCGAGACCTGCGCCAACGGGCAGCGTCACGCTCGCGGTGAAGTTGAAGAACGGTCTGCGATCGAGTCAGTTGTTGCAGCAATAGAAGAGGGCCAGGCGTGGACGAGGGCGTCGGAGACTTCGGCGAGGCTCGCTTGGCCTGCGCGAAGTTGGAGGCGGTCGGCGGCTACAGTTGCGAGCAACTAGTTGAGGGCGGGGAGGGACTTGTGCGGGAAGGAGCAGGAGGCAGCACGGGGGGCGCGCAGGTCGTTGTAAACCGAGCGTGGATGTACCCGCCGTAAAGAACGACGTCGGCTGGGTGGGAGACGCAGGAGAAGAAGGCGACGCTGGCGTCGCGACCAACCTCGTCTTGAACCATTCATGGTGGCTTGGTGTCTGCGAATGATGAGTGTCGCGACCCCGAACGACGGGGATGCGCTTGTGTTCAACGTCCCGCGCGATGAGGATGCGCGAAACAACAGCTACAGGTGGTGTTCTGCCCGGCGTTCCGTATCCACACCAAGATATCTATACCTGGCCTGTAGCGGAAGGTTTCGAGCTGGTAAACACTAATGAGGTTGTGTAACGAGGGTAAGTGCTCTCAATTCTCGTACCTTCGTTACTGAGACTGCGCAGGTCGATCCGCCAACTATTAATATTGTAACTCAGCGGGCTGACTATGTCGGACTGGTTTATTAAGACCAGTATCTTGGGCGCAGCAACATGCGAAATTTTGCAGAGCGTCTTGTGCGACAGTGCGTCTCGAAGGGGTGGCGGTCAGATATACGTGAAAGGCAAGAAAGTGCGTGAATGATCTTTGCGTAAACATATTGATCTTGCCTTCCACCAGTTCTAGGTTTCTGCGGCGGGCATGACCCATTCCACCAGGCCATTTACCGCCCTCCATCCTATCTACAAGGTCATCGTCGACTTCCAAGTCTGCCATATTCCTTTATTCCTGCGCTATTCGTCAAATGCCGGGAGCGAACAAGAAATTAGAATCCATCTAAGCTTGCGCACTCGCAGCTGTTCAATCCGTTCAGAAGCTTAGCGAACCGCTCGCGGCTTTTCAATACGTTCAAAAGCGTCGGTGAACCTAGTATATAGAGCGAACCACAAACCTTATCCGTCTGCGTCGGCCTCGCCGTTTGCGTCCACTTCTTCGAGCGTCGTCTGTGGAGCACACAAGCAATCCAGCACCCGATTCGGACGACCAATCCGCCGGTCGCCCACGCGCGCACGAATCCGTCGCGCCTCGAATCTACCGTTCCCTACACTCAGTCCTCGCTCACGCGTTCCACTGCCGATTCGCAATTTTGATGTGCGGTGGCCTCCGCTCGTACCTGCCTCCCTCTCACGGTCAAGCACTTCCCCACAGCTGCGGAGCTAGAGGGATCGTACTGCGTTTTCCACGGGCGCGGGCGAGCACATACTGTGCCTCGCCGAAACCAGCTTGTGCGGCATCCAGCTAGCGGTGTGTCCGTCTGACGAGCATCGTCGGGGCCGGCTACAGCCTACGAGGACGCGGCGCGCACGGTAATCGTCCTCGACCACATCGTCCGACACGAGTCCCTCGCGCTCACACAAAGGCAGCATCTGTCCTCCTTTACCTCGTCGCAGACAAGGCGCGGCTCGCCCTCGCCGCCTTCCGTGCGCCTCGCTCAGGGACCTGCCAAGTCGACGTCGGCCGCATTCCGTCTTCCCGGCTGAGCAAGCCGTTTGCGCCGGAAGACGAGCAGTTGACGCCGAACCCAAGCGGTGCGGCGGATGTGCTGCGTTCGACGGCAGACCCGCCGTATCTGAGCACGGGCATCGAGAGTTACTGCATGGTGTACTCGGCGGCGGACGAGTCGATCCCGGAGATGGGGTATGTTCATCGGATGCCGCAGACGCAGCCGTTTTCCAGCCCAGGTTGTAGTCTTAATGCATAGGGACCAGGTAGATGTCAGTGTCCCCTTTGCATTATTTCCCGAGTTCTGTCGGGTGTACCAATATTGTATCAATACCGGGTGGGCGGCAGCCTGGGCATCAATAGATCAGGTAGCGTGCCGCAGCGGCACTTCTAGCGTTCCTGGGCATCAATAGATCAGGTTTTCGGCCGCACCAGCGGCTGTGGCGTTCAGCTTTACGTGCTCCTGGGAACAGTCATGTAACGCGTATGTATTCCATTTATGGTATGCATATGTAGGCGTTACAACCCGGCACAGGCCGGCATACAAAAAACCTATAAAAATCCGTGCGGCGCTACCTGTCCTGTGTAATATGTCTGAATCCCCGAGCGCGACTATGATTACAGCGCAGTCTTCCTCAGTACAGTTCGGCTCCGCGAGTACTACAATATCTAGCTACTGCATTGTTTGCCGTCGCCTCGTATTCTTGTATTCATGACTAAGCATTTTTCTACTTTCTTCGCTTCATCGTCTCTTGAGTAATAATGACTAAATTTGCCTATTCGACTGCCCGGGCTTGCTTGCTTTCGCGTTCTTCTGGTTTCTGTCCTTTGCCGTGCACATCCTTCCATGAGCACCCCGCGATACTCCGTCATCCAGTACCTTCCACCGCACGTCAATCTCGACACGGGATTTCGCAGCTGTTACTCGCGTCTGTATGGTCCGAAAACATACTCCAGCTAGCGCAACCCGGCCCTGTGTGTCCGTGGAGAATGGGCGCTTTGACGGGATTCATTTCGATTGGAACGCGAAAGAGGCTGCCATCGTGGGCTTTCCTGACGCAACGGCCGTTCTGCACGAGACGATCGAGGCGGCGCGGGGTATATTGCTGAGAGATGTGAAGGTGGTCACCATCGGCAGTGCTCGGTCGACATCACATTGTCAGACTATGACCGGCCTGAGGACGGGCACGGCAATCTTCAGTCCGTCCAGGGGGACTTTGAGGCCTATTATGCGCTGCGGGCACTACAGGGCGCGGACGGCCTATACATCGTCCTCAGCGAGGGGTGCATCACCCAGGACAGGTATGTTTACTCATCTCAGTTCTCAATTCTTTGCTGAGGTCGCATAGAGAACATGCCCTATGGCGCTTCACGAAAACAGGAGGGCGAATTGCTGGCGCTTTGACTTTGTCCGCCGCGATTGATATTTTTCTCGCCTGGGAGCACGTATCGCCTCAAGCGCTTTCCTTCGTCTCCGCGTCGGGAGCAATTTCGAGCAACAGAGCCGATGCAGAGAGATTCACGCTTGAAAGGCGGTGAGGTATTCATCTGCCGAAACCCGGAGCATGCCCAGCTAATCAGCTTGCTTTATCTTGACGAGCAAGCCGCTGCTTCCAGGCCGCCAATCGACTTGATACGTATGTTCCCATATTCAATGATTCATACGTTTATGATTCAGACGATTGAGATTGTCGCGCGCGGACTGTACAATATATACACCTTCTTGCTTTCTGTACGACTCTCTGGCTGTCCTGTACTGTGTTATCCTCGTGTATATGTATACATTTCTTGGACTGTTGACGTGTTTCTCTGATCTTAAGTAATCATGGTTGTTTGGTCACCTGCCCGCCTCAACATCTGCACGGCCGAGTGGTCTCTCTCTGTCTCCTTTACGCCGCCCACCTCATCATCTTACGCGGAATGGCCTCCAGTGGACGCAGCAAACGCCCTCATTTGGAAACAAAAATACACGAATGGACTTTGGACGATGTGGAGGCTGCGACATTTACCTCACAAGCCCTATCGGCCGACCAAACGGCGCACGCATGAGGTCCACCACAATGTCGCTCTTCCTTCCCCAATCAAAAAGCGGAAGCATCAGTCACCAGCGCCGATGGACTTTGGCCCCGAAATGGAATTATGTCTTCGACGAGCTAGAGCCACCGCCAGCGCGGCTCGTGCCCCCGGACCGAGTAAAAAAGGCTCGCGCAAAGCGTTATCTATCGTCTGTGAGTTCTCTCGGCTTCATGGTCTGCATTGACAAATGGGGGACAGGATGCTCCTCTAGCCCAATGGGTCCCGCTGCGGGACGAGTATCTTGCCGAATTCATGCGCCTCGAAGGACGTGCCTAGCCGCCACGATTTTTGCCCCGGTTGCCCAGCGACGGACCCG
>QVIE01003129.1:0-10716 GCA_013387415.1 Panellus pusillus | reverse complement strand
GCATAAGGATAATGACTTCATTTCACTAACCGCCGATACATGCATATTTGACTATCAAACCGTAAAACCATCCACAGAAAAGATCACAGCCTGGTTGATTTCTTCGTTGACGTTGAGCAAGTGATCGAGAACGGATTCTTAAGACGCCTTGGCGTTGGCGAGGAACTGTGCGTAGGTCTGTTCCGCGGTGGGGTTGAGCGCAAAGGTCATGCCGGCACCTGAGTCGAGATGTCAGGATCATGTACGCTGCATTCATTTGTATATATGCGCGGGCATCAAGGACTCACGGCAGTGTGCACCCGCGGCCTGCATACATGCGGCAAAGTGGGGCTCGGTGTCGACTACGGTGTACGTGAACGTGGGGAGGGAGCCGTCGAGGTCCGAGAGGCTGTGCAGTGTAGAAAGTGGAAGTCAGAATGAAGTTCGGAGTGAGAGGAAAGGTACGTGCAAGCCGGAGTCCCAGCCGTTGGGGCCACGCCGCCGGGGGAGGGGGGCAGACCGCACCGAGAAGGTGGTGGTGGTGGTCGAATCTGGTTAGCAGTTAAAGACGCCTTTAATGCCACAGCGCATGCAACTGAGGGGAACGCTTACGGTTCCTGGAGACGCTGTAATTCGTGGTCAGATAGAGTCCTAGGCGCGGTGGCGAAAAATGCTCACACAGTGAAGGTGAGGGTATCGCCGATGTTGGCGGTGACTTGGTCGGGCGAGAAGGTCAAGGTGTTGTTGGCACCGACGGTGATGGGGATGTTGACCGCGAGAGCGGCGGGGACGAGAGCGAGGAGAAGTGCCTTGACGAACATTTTTCTGCTACTGCAATGGAGGTTGGGGCCTGAGTTCATACTGCAGGCAGCAGGGCGCTTTTATAGGCAAAACGACGTGTTTCTCATGAATCATGCATGATCCATCCCAAATCCATCCCCCCCCTCCGGACGATTTCACCTCTTCGCGAGCCACTTGATCGATGCTCATAGCCACCGACGGGTCGGCTGATTATAGCTCAGAAGGCCCGAGAGCCCCTCAATGATTACATTGCCGTCCCTGCATTTGTATGTCTCCTGAGCCTACATTGCATTACTTGCTCTTCAACCACTTATCAAGCCCCAGACCGCGGAAGATCTTGTCTAGCCCGGTTGCGGCGACGATACCCTTGAAAAGGCTGTCCAGCCCTAGCCCGCTCAGAAGGCGCCCGACAAGGTTGAGCACGCCGGTCAGCAAAAGCGCGACGCCGCCGACGATCTGTGTTAGTGGTTCTGTGGGCCATATGTAAGTCACCAGCATTTGTGGAATACCTTGCAATACGCACGTCCGAGCGCGTCTAGAAGCGGACCGAGATCCTTCTTCGCCTTCGGGAACGAGTCGAGCTTGTCGCGCGCCCACTCGATTGTCCCGCCCACCTCTTCCACCAGCTATATTGGAAATATTGACATGATATGGGGAATGTGGCGCAAGAAACACGCACAACTTTCAGTCCTTCCGCGAGGCGCTGCTCCTCCGGTGTCGCCTTGTGGTCCTGCACATTGCGCCTCGCCTTGTTGCTGAGGCGATTGTCTGGGTCGGCACCCCGCACAGCGCCGTTGGTCTCGTTGAGAATCTGCTCAGCCTGCTGCAGTAAAGGCCGCACGTTGTTCACGAGTTCGTTCTCGTCGCGATCTTCCTCTTTGCGCGCTTCCATGTTCTCGATGTGCTGTGGAGCCGGCAGCGTTAGCACATGCACGGTAGGAGCAGTACAACGGGAGGAGGTAACAGGGTCAATACCTTGCGGATCATTTTGCACAGCGGTGTGCACTTTGAGTTGGCATTCTCGATGAGCGCAGAGAGGCGCTCCGCAAGCTGACGGTCTTGCTCCTTCTGTTCGTCTGTGCGGCTATCGGTGCTGGCGTTCGAGACGGCATCAAGTTCGTGCTGCTGCTGCTGCTGTGGTACGTCGTCCATTTCTCGTGCAAGATATATACAGAGATGCGATGGTACCTTGGCTTTGGAGCTTTATATGCGGGTTTTCCTGCTGCGGAAGAGTCCGCTGTGGCGTCGCTGCTCGTCAGACGTGATGCAAGGCATATATTAATGACGATTTCCCAGCTTTCCCGTTGAGGTTGCATGTAAGTGGCGCGTACTTATGCAATCAATAGATTCATGACTAGATTACTCGTCTGCGACCCAACTGGCAGTGGAAAGCGCAAAAACTGGGAAATTGCAGATAATTCGCTCCGCAAACTATGTGTCGAATCCAGTGAAGTTAGCTCTCGCGACTCAGCTCTTTTCTCGCCAGCTGAGCCGCGGCTTCCATCGGCTTGGAGCCTTGAATCTTTTGTTTGATTTTCCCCTCATCCACTTGTTTATAGCCTAGGCCTCCCCTGACGTCAGAGATTCTTGCAGGTCACTAGGTGGCGATGGGCACACTCCGACATTCTGTAACCATGCGAAGCCGACAACAGCCTCACTGACAGCTTCCATACATAGCACACGAGCATGCGGGCTACAAAAATAGGCTTTCATCTCGACTTGAGCGGCTCCATGTAAGTAGTGTCATAGCTATGGCGCCAGGTCTTCTGTCTTCAAACAAGACCAGGAGCCGTTGGAACCAATAGCGCGGTTCAGCTTTGAGAGGCGCCAGATGGCTCCGGAGCCACTGTTGAAAGCCGAGCCGAGTCAGCCGCAGCCGGGCCCTAGGGCCCAGGAGGTTCAACGTAACTTGACACTGATCATGTCGTTCATAATACGATCGTGGTATCTTTCACAAGGAAACGATGATGAAAATGACCTCAGTCTTGACACCACGAAGAACAGATTGGCAAGTCTCCACACCCACTGGCAACAGTCACCTTAAATACCGGTGGAGAGTCTCCCGCGCAAGCAACTATCCAACCTGAGTCTTTCATCATGTCCGATTCTCACTCTCAATCCCGTTCTCCCTCTCGTTCTCCGTCTCCCGCTCCGCAGATGGAAGAACAACAACAAAATCAGCCGAGGCAGTCGCGCCGACAGCAGGGTCGCTCACGACAATCCCAGCAGCCTAACGACCAGCAGCTCCAGGGCTTGCAGCCTGGAAGTGACTTGGCGCAGCAAGGCGGACAAATGCTCGGGAATACCCTCGGGCAGGTCACTAATGCCGCAGGCGGCGGGCAGGCAGCGCAGAAGGAAGAAGGCGGCGGGAAAGACACCCTCAAGCTGCGTCTCGACCTCAACCTCGACGTCGATGTGCAGATTCGAGCACGGGTCCATGGGGATGTTACTCTTTCGTTGCTGTGAGTGAATTCGATGTCTTTCGGTGTCTCGCATTTTTGATTGGACTCGAGACAGTGACTAATCCCTTCGCTTCGTAGTCAGGAAGATGTGTAATACTTGCGACGCTGCATCCCCATGTACCCTCACGCTATGTATTTGTACCGAGCTCGTTACTTAGAGCCTGTTCGGATGCACAATCGATTGTCGATTGTCGATTGTGCTTCCTTTTTCGGTAGCCTGATTGTGTGATTATGACATCATTATGTATAGTTGTGACTTGGTGTTAGTCTGATAGGAATCACGGTACCCTTGTTTGGCCACCAACTAATTTTTGAGCCTCGTGTTGTGGGATGGAACACGCGTCAATAAATCTGAAAATATTTGGGTGAGTGGAGGGTCTAAAAAGGTCCCTTGCACTCCCTGGGTGCTAAGCATTTTATTCCGTAGTCATGTAGATACGAGAGGGCAAAAGATCTGCACATTAGGTAATCAGAATGAAAGGCTGCTGCTTTTTGAGTTATAGACAGATCATATTGCTTCAATTTTGCAGAGGCAAATCATTCTTATATGCACTACTATACTCCCAAATATTTGCAGGATTATCGGCATTTTATTCGTGGTCGTAGGAACGAACAAGTGCACAACTCAATTACGTAATCATTACGTAATCAGCCGGTGTACCAACAAAGGTACCGTGATTCCTAACAGACCCTCTATTGATACTTACTTGTTCGTCATCAATAGAGGGTATCTGTTACAGAGACTAACTTGGTGTGATCCCACGCGACACTTTTCGTCCACAGAAATTTAGCTTCTAAAATCTCTTCTCGACGCCACAATGGCCCCAAAAAGACAACATCCAGATATGCCTGTGTCCCCCTCACCTCCCCAAACCAATATTGCGCTTAAACAAGGTGCCGCACTCGCTGAAAACTTCAAAAAAGGCATCCCAGCGTTTCGAAGGTGGAGCTGATCAGAAATGGTCACGTGCGATCACATCAAGTCACAGCTACGCAATCACACAATCAGGCTACCGAAAAAGGAAGCACAATCGACAATCGACAATCGATTGTGCATCCGAACAGGCTCTAATAAGCGAACTTGCGCCAACCAGGTGCTTGACATGCTCCAATTGCAACCGTGTGATCATGGTGATGTCATGTTGAATGTACATCAACCCTCCATCTTGCAACTATTTAAAGCAGCTCCAGGCGACCCATGTGTTCCCTCCTCATTCGACGCTCTGTGATTTACTGTCTATCCAATGGCTTTCCTTCAACAGGTTGAAGACTCCAGAGCGAGCGTAGCGGAGTCCGGAACAGACGGCTTGGGGGCTACGTGCGTCCTGTCATTTTTTAACGTTACATCTAGCCTACACACGTCGCAACTTTCGCAGCCTAGATGGCGTCAGGGATCTTTCCAGCAATGTCGGCAAGAATGTCGGCGACCTCGCAACAGCGCCCGTGGGGGCTGCTCTGCAAGGCGCCGAGAAGGCGAAAGAGGGCCTTGGCATGATGGCGCTGTACCTCAACATGCCGTACGAGCTTGTCGCTGGAGCGTACGTTGTGACTTTTGAGCTTCATCCCTTATTCTCTAATGAACATTCCTGTCCTTAAACAGGGTGATCGGCTTGATCCTCGCGTTCGCGGTAGCCGTATTCGCTACTGGAGCAAGTAGCGCAGTGATTCGCGGTGCTGTGCTGCTTACTGTATTCATGGGGTGGGCAGCCGCGGTGCGAGTCTTGTTTTTGCGGAAGCTGGCCGCGGAGACGGAGAAAAAGATGATTTGATATGCGCGCCTGGGGCGCATGGACTGTATACTTAATGGACTACCATATAGACCGCCTGTAACTGTATACCTTAGCACCCCTTACTGTGATTCTCCGCGGGTTTCGTTGAGTCCAGAAACCTGGGTTCCGTTCTGTTCCGTTGCGCTGCTTCATGATGATGCCGGTCCTTGCCGACGCACGCCAGATACGGTGAGCCTCCAGGTGAGGCTAAGAACAGGTTGATCCGTCATTGATCCGTGTCACAGCCATCATCCTTATTGATCGAAGCGGAGCTCCGGCACGACACGGCACTAGCGGCCGTTGTTCGGCTGCTCTTTTCTATCTTGATAAATCCAAACTTACAGTAGAACCCCAATCAGAATCAAGGCAACATGAGAGCGAGACTGAAGCCGGATATAGCGGTACATGATCTGACGAGAAATGGTTCGACTTCTTGACGATCATGATCAATGACAACGTATAAACACGGCATAAATCGGTCCACTCTTTCTCTACTTCCCATCATGCTCGGAAGACTTTGCGCCTCGGTGGCCGGCTCGATCGCTGCGTACGCCTTGTACCGAGTGCTCATCTTCATATACGACGAGCACACGTCGCCGACCCGTCTATTGCCTGGTCCCAAATCGACCCACTGGTTTTTCGGAAACCGTTTGGAATTCATGAAAGACGTTGGTCTCTCTGTTCTTGAAAAGAAAACTGATAACTGTAGAGAACTAGGAGACAGGCGTCCTGCAGGATCAGATGGTTCAAAGATACGGTGGGACTTTCCAATATCATGGCTTCTTCGTGCGTTAGCTTTGTACGAAGAATCACAGCCCTCAGAGCTGCGTTTGACAGGGAAAGTCTCGGTTATATACCGCGGATACGAAGGCGGTTCAGCATTTTCTCACTCGGACTGACGTCTATCAGGTACTTTTTCCTGTACCATCTACTTTCGGTGTAGCTGAGATACATATTCCAGAAATCCGAGGCTTCCCGTTTCACTCTCGGGCGCATCGTTGGTCCAGGAAAGCTACTTTTCAAGTTGATTGTGTCGATACGAACGCCAATTTTCACAGGTATGATTGTGGTCGAGGGCGACGAGCACAAGAAGCAGGTCAGCTCGCACACTCGAGTAGAAGATGGTCGCTAACTCGCAGCATCTTCCAGCGCAAGATCATGGTATTCAATATTGGCATCCTCGTCGTTCGATATACCGTCGACCTACCCCTCTAGAACCCTGCGTTTGGCGTACCCCAGGTCCGTGAACTGACGAGCATTTTCATGGATGTATCGGTGCAGGTATCTTTTTCTTTTCCATGAAACCGGCTGCATTTCCTGACAATGTGCAGCTTCGAGACATCTGGCCTCCCAAGTTGTTGCCAACGGCGGTGCTGTGCGCATTGAAGTCCTCTCGTGGTTGAACAAAGCCAGCCTTGATATGATCGGCCTGGCAGGTAAGCATTTCTCAGCCTTGTCCCTGTATCAACCTCCTAGACTCCGAAATACCTAGGTTTCGACTACCGAATCAACGCGCTTGGTGTGGAGCAGCATGACGCACCCGAGGAGCTTTCAGAAGCTTTTGAGGGCCTCGTCGATGCTGAAACTACCGGCGGCTTCCGTCAGGCTATCGTTCGGTTGCTGCGGTTCCGATTCCCCGTATTTCGGCTCATAGTGAGTTTCATTTCCATTTTTTCCATTTCCCTTCCCATCTCAATCTTCCTTCCGTACATATGGCAGCCGACAAAACGAGACAAAGTACACCTCAGGTCGCAGGCAACATTGAACCGCATCGGTGCGCGCCTCCTTGCGGAACGCAAGCGCCAGATCGTTGGGAACGGCGGAGGGTCCGAGGGGGCTCGCGATCTATTTTCGCTTCTCGTGCGCGCGAATACGGCAAAGGACGTGCTGCCGAGCCAAAGATTGAGTGATGAGGATGTGCTTGCGCGTGCGTCCTTTCTCTTCGCATCTAGGTGCAGTGCTCTGAACATTGCGTTGTAGAAGTGCCCACGTTTCTTGTGGCTGGTCACGAAACTACGAGGTTAAGCTACTGCAAAACCGTCTCACATTCCAGATTTCTCAATGTTTGATTTGCGTCCTCAGCACCGCGCTCACTTATGCGCTGTTCGCGCTGACCCAGAATCCGGCTGCGCAGTCGCGCCTACGAGAGGAACTTCTCAGCGTTTCGACGGAGAGCCCCTCTCTGGACGAGCTCAACGCCCTGGGGTACCTGGAATGCGTGGGTATGTCCCTTCTCACATGCACGCGGCCCGCCGACAGTCAGTAACTCCGATGGGTACAGTGCGCGAGACATTGCGGGTGTACCCGCCCGTTCCCGAAACCAGTGAGGATTATTGCCTAGAGTAGCACCTTGTTAATGCGCTCCTTGTATTTCTAGGTCGGGTAGCGCTACGCGACGACGTCGTTCCCTTGGCGCAGCCTGTCACCGACGTTCACGGAGTCGTACACGACACGCTAAAGTCTACCCAATTATGTTTCCCTCCGCAGGGCTGCTGAACCTTTTTTGTCTAGAATTCAAAAAGGACAGTCTATCATCATCCCCGTGCGCGCCGTGAACCGGAACGTAGAGGTTTGGGGCCCCGACGCCATGGATTTTGTGTAAGTCCTCTTCCAACGTCGGATATTCGGACCGCTTACCAACTTAGGCAGTCCTGAACGCTGGCTCTCTCCCCTTCCACCATCAACACCAACCCAGGGATCTACGCCCACCTCCTCACATTCATTGGCGGCCCGCGCGCGTGCATCGGCTACCGCTTCTCCCTCGCCGAGACGAAAGCGCTGCTCTTTACTCTCATCAGGGCATTTGAGTTTCACCTGGCGGTGCCGGTGGGGGATATCGGGGTGCAGCGCACGGCAATTGTGCAGCGGCCTTTCGTGCGTGGGGAGAAGGAAAGAGGCGGGCAGATGCCGTTGGTGGTGAGGCTTGTTCGGTGACTAAGGGTGCGCGCGCGATGGTGCGATGAACGGTCGATCCTGGGTGGGATTACCTGATGAGAATTTATAAAAATGCTAAGTGGATCGGAATGCCGCTGCAGACGACTTTGAATTCTTGTTAAGCTGCTTATTCACTTCGAGTGTAGTCCATGCAACATGACCTGACCCTCATTGCGTACGAGTTAAACCTATTTGTCATTTGAACGACAGGGAAATCGTGAACTTTATTACGGGATCGGCAGTACGCACCAGGGAGCCCATCGGATGCAAAGCGCGTGACATGTGCAAAGGTAGTATTTTAAGAGGCAGACGAAGAGTCGGTCAGTGACTTTCCTGCGAGATCGTAGAACGATGGCTTGTAGACAGCTCGTAGAACAAAAGGAGCCAGACCGGACTCGAACAGACTCGAACATTCCTAGCACCTGGACAGCGATGACGTGCTCGCCAATGTGGATCAAGGAGGAGAGCTCTGCCTTCAAATCAGCAATGCCAATATGCAACAGTCATGCAACGTGACTACGACAAGAGACGACAAGCGTGCTGAATCAGACATTGACAACAACTGATGATATCATCTAATATCATCGATACCATCCGATCTTCTATAGTACCCGAACTTGAGCACATTCGACAGAGGCAAGAATTCACAAGAATCCTGCGGTCGAATGAGGAAGCGTTAATTCGATTGCCAGTTAGAAAGCAGAAAGAAAAGACAGTTCCTTTGAATGAGACGCTGAATAATCGTCCCGCCGTTTTGTAAGTAGTATCAGCCCAGATCATATGCGACCGTCGGTTCAATCTATAAAAGGCAGTTTTTTCCTGGGGGATTTCCAAATTAAGGCTGATCGGAACCTTAATGGGCAGAGCCTTCTCACGCGCTCCCAGGCCGGCTTATATAAAAGGGGACGCATTGCACAATCTCAGACAATCTCCCTGTAAAATGTCTTCGCCCAAAGTCGCCATCGTCATCTACTCCATGTACGGCCACATCGCCACGAGTAAGTTGCCCTGTCTTTTCTATCTGCGCGCGCTCATCGTCGTGTCCAGTGGCCAAGGCTGTCAAGAAGGGTATCGAGGAGGCCGGCGGCAGCGCTGAAATCTGGCAGTATGTGTATTTTCTTCTTTATCTCGCACTCCCTCACCCGCCTATGCGCAGGATCCCCGAGACCCTTCCGCAAGAGGTCCTCACCGCCATGCACGCGCCAGCCAAGCCCGATTACCCTGTCATCGATGCTACCAAGTTGGCGACCTTTGACGCCTTCCTTTTCGGCATTCCTACGCGTTTCGGTAACTTCCCTGGCCAATGGAAGGTGCGTTTTTCGTCTCCCTCCCTACACGGTTCTCTCACTCCTTTGTCCACGAAGGCCTTCTGGGATACTACTGGCGGTCTCTGGGGTTCAGGTGCGCTTGCGGGCAAGTACGCCGGCGCGTTCGTCTCGACCGCTGGTCTGGGCGGAGGACAGGAGGCCACCATCCAGAACTCTATCAGTGTCCTCGCCCACCACGGCATCATCTTCGTCCCATTCGGATACGCTACCGCCTTCGCCCAGTTGACGAGCCTTTCGGAAGTTCACGGAGGTGCGTACGCGTCTTTATAGTCTAATTGCATTTCATCCTTCATTACGACATCCATGTCGCTGTTATTCATCGCGAGGCTGCTACGCGCAAATCCCTCATCTTTTATCTGTATCACACCATCCACTTCCCTACGTGCGAATATCCTCACTTACTAGTCGCCCACCCACGCACACACCCTCGCCTTCACGCTCTTTACTTCTCTTATCCATTCGTTCCCTCCGCGTTTTCCATTCCCTCCCGCGTCATCACACGCAAATCCACGCACACACACGTCGCCCGACCATCACTTCGAACCAGGCGCGACTGTCTCCGTCTTCGATTCGTACTTGCGTTTTGGCTTCTGGTTCTACCGCGAAGCTTCTGCCGCCTCATCATTGCCTCATTCGGACTTTTTCTTCCCTTTCGTTCCCTTGCCTCCCAATATCATCTCGACGCTGATTTTCTTTCCTACACAGGCTCCCCCTGGGGCGCGGGCACCTTTGCCGCCTCGGACGGTTCACGCCAGCCGACGGCTCTCGAGCTCGAGATTGCGACGCTCCAGGGCAAGTCGTTCTATACTACGGTGGCGAAGGTCAAGTTCTAGGCAGAATGTTGAAGTAGATTAAGAATTCATTTGAGTGTTGCACGTTCAATGGACGCATTATTTACGTGTCACTCTGGACTCTCTTCTCACAGAGCGTGCACGATGTGTGGGAAAGAGCAGTCGGGCATCACCTTTTGGCTTTTGCAACCATTCACAGCGATTCACGCATCAAGCCGGAACAGATTTTGATGGGTGCAGATCTCCGGACCGGCGGCCCGGACCTCCGTCGCTATAGGTCGCTATCACTTGCAACTTGAACTTGCTCTCGACAGCGGTCTGATTTCCATCATTGATGTTCTCCTCGTCTGGAGAACGTGCTGAGTATCTTGTAGAGAGGCTATGCGGGGAGAAGAGTTCATGTAATTGCACCCCCTCCCTCACCAATCCCTCACAGCGGTCTAGTCCACCGCACCTGCCGTGCCGTCTTCTGCGCACTGAGTCGATCATCGACCTCGTCGCATCGCATCGGACAGGCTGAGGCAACACGGGAAAAAGCGCTCACGTTACGTCCCTGCTGTTTAAGGCTCACTCGGACGGGGGCGGTGGCGACGCCGACCAAAATTGTAATGCAGATTCAGAACGGACGCTAAGGGTGCCGGGGAATGCCGGT
>QVIE01003127.1:0-10816 GCA_013387415.1 Panellus pusillus | reverse complement strand
GTGATATTCTTCTCTCAATCTCAGCAACATCCTTGACTCGAATGCCCGCCTACACATGGGTCGGGTCTCTTTGGACACTGCATCTATGTCTGGCTCTTGTGAATGATTCTGATATGCATAGTTCAAAGCGATTTGTACTATTTCGACCAACTGTTCACGTAACGCGCAATGCCGGACTTTTTCGAGGTTTTTAAAAATTGCCATAAATCAAGAGAAAAATTCTCGGCCATCTCGGACATCGAAAAATCCCAAATTGATGAAGAGTCGGTCAAAATAACACAGAATCTAATCCTAACGCGACTGAGTCGGAGCTGACAGATTCCAGGCTTCCAAGTCCTTTTTTTTCTCTTCTCTTTTCAAAAGTTGCTCAGAAAGGGTCGGTTTGCTGCATTGTAAGTTTCCTACAACCGGCTCGTGCTTATTCGGAAGAAGTGAATAGCGAGAACGAGGCGGGGTACGCATCACCCCCTTAAAACGTCGGGTGGTCCGTGCACCATCACCGGGAACTCGGGCCGAGGCAGGATGCCACGTCAGTAGTTCCCGTTCTCCTCCTCCCCTGCCTGGTCTGGAGGCGCATTCCCTTCGTCGTGGTTTCGCATCCGAGTGGCATGTTGAGGATCGGTGGATTAGCTTCAATCTAACTGCGGGAGGAGGGAGGTGCCGAGTGCGGTTGCTCGATTCCCTGTTCTCTGCTTGTTTTGACCTTCCTTCCAGCTTACAGACATCTTCTGGAGCTATTCTATTGGCAGACGTTGCAGAAATTGTCGGTGGAACATGGTTGAAATGTCGCTGAGGTGCTACCAAAGTGCTACTACGTGCCACCTGGGCCATCGTTTAACCTCGTTTAACGCTAAAGCCTTATGTCTTCATCTTTGCCACTGAACCTCGATAATGTACTTTCTAATGATCATGAATGCTATTGTGAACGGAACAAAACCTTTGCAATGGCTTTCTGAAGCCAGCGGGGCAGCAGGGTATTTGGCACTGATTTGTCTCTCTTCTCTCCCACTTGTCACTGCTTTGTCCTCTCTCTCATCCCTTCGCCCTCCCATCGCGGCTCGAAGAAATCTGTACATACTGTAGACGACTATCCTGCTGGTGAGCCGGAACAACTTGACACTTCTTCCTCTCATCGATCATCGTTTTTCTTTTCTTTCGATCATATAGAACGGCCCAAATGCCGCGAGACGATAGCACCTCAAGCCTCCCTCCACTCGGCGCATTAAGCGCGAAGTGCGCGAAGTGCAAGGAAAGAAACGGCGACATGACGACGACCGTTCTCTCGCGCGCACGGTGGCAAGCCATGGACCCACAGCGCGTGCACTCCAGCACGAGCGCAGGCTCAGATCCAGCAGTCGATATCCGCCCCTGTCACGCGAATCAAAGCTGAGCCCGAGCAATGCCTCGATCCCGCCGATGGAGTACGGGTGGCAGCACCCGGCCGAACTGTCATACATCCGCGACGGCGTAGGCGATGCAGAGTGGGATGACGCCGCCATAATGCGTTTCGTCGCCACCCGCTGTGCATTCTCCATACCCCCGCGCAACCCGAACAGGAGCGACCCTGGCTGCACGTCGCTGTCATGGGGAGCGAAGAGGCGGTGGTGCTGCCACGGAGGTACCGCACGCCACTGATGTGGGCCGCGTACTTCTTGTGGACGTCTGTGCGCCTCGTTCTCACCTCCGCACCCGATATCCGCAAGCAAGAGTGGATGCGGGCGCGCTGGGAGATTCTACATCTGGCTAGGTTGTGTTCGGGGCTATTTGATGCGGCGCGTGCGGCGGTTAATGCCTCGCCCGAGCCGTCTGCGAGCGAAGCGCGGGGCGCGAGCAAGGGCAATTGGGGTGGCATGTCGAGGACGTGGCGCCACCCTACGTTTGACCGCGTGCTTCTTCGGCACCATCGTGGCTGGCTCGTGATGCGAGACGAGTTTGTAAGAGACTTTTGGATGGATTGGCAGGAGGAGGAGTTTATCAAAGTTGATATGCTAAACTGCGTGCGTCGATTGTCCTTTGTTGTTGTACCTCTCTTGTGCAATCTGACTACAATACATACAGCGTGGGACGCCTGGGTGGTCAAAGACCATAAGGGTTCTCATTAAGTGAACCCAGGTTGTCTCTGGCTTATCGGCCGCAGAACTTATGGCAGGGTTTTGGATTGCAGACGAGGGTTTTGGTTGGGTGTGTACCCTGCGCGTAGTGTCTGAGGAGTTTTACTAACCTGCTGTGATTATTAAGAACCAAGAACCAGAATCGCAGGGAACGAACCACGTTGCAACCACTTTTGCCTGTACGCTTCAGCTCTACACATTTTTAACTGCAGCTAAATTGTGCTTTCAACCCAGAGCCGGCGAATAATGCAGCCTCCATCCATCTCTCTCATGCGCACGAGACACATGACTCGCTGGCACTGGATCAAACGCCTGCATCAGATTCTCCGCTCTCACTTCTACCTGTACGTTCCTTGTCCGTCGGAAAGAGTTATGGTCGAGCTCACTGGCGCGTACCCGAAGTCGCCGGTTACAATACGGTCACGCGACCCCGTATCCCCGGAGCGCCGCCAGCAAAAAAATACTCAGAGTTCAAGCACGAGGGAAAACGAAGCGCCAATAAACGCTAAGCCTAGTCCGTGGACGCGCCTGTACGTCAAGCATACCAACAACATCGATTCCTTCGCTGATGAATGGATTGATTCCTGCAGGTAAAGAAGAGCCGTGTGTTGTGGGAGTCCATACCGCCGCAAATGCGAAGGCAATATCGTTTACATCTGTCTACGCCAGGAGTTGTGAGTGATCTTCGCGTCTTCTCTCATTGCTATTGACGTCGTTTTCGTAGTCTCCCCACGGTTTGCCAGAGCAAGGTGACATCGAGATACCATGGCCGGTATGTGTTTCGTTTCCTTTGTCGCGGAGCCCACGAGTTATGCAATGATTATTAGGAGGGCAGACCGTATCAGTGCCTGATCCTGTAAGACCGTCTCTTCGTTCCATTCTCGAGCTGCAACCATTTCATCTGTAGGGAACACAGACACCAAAGGGTGTCGATACGGACGTGAACCCCTCGGATGCGAAAGCTCATTTGAGTTCTCCAAATCCAGAAGCGGCGTACCCCACGCCTATAACGCCGCAAGAAGCACGGTCGTCCCGCGCGTCAAGCGTTGGGATTCCCGGCGTGCGGACCAAGATGGGTAGCCAGGCTCCGGGCTGCGCTGTGTTCAGCCGCATTTCGGCGGGGAGCGCCATTAGTGGGATATGCGAGGGCAGCAACAGTGGTAGCGCTGAGCAGGAGGAAAAAGAACAGATTGAACCTAAGATGGAAGGGATATTGGCGACCGCGGCCACCATCGTGGATGGTGAGGCCGACGACGAGCTCGACCTTGAGCTGCTTTACCCTGACCCGTCGCCCGCGAAGCCAGCAGCAACGGCATCGATTCGCTCGTCCGGTTCACCCAGCCCGAGTGATAGATATGGGTCCGAGAGCACAGCGGAAATCTCCACCGCGGTGGCTTCGCGCTCGACCTCGCGCTCCGGGTCGCTCGCCCCGCTCCGCCGCTCTCCATGGCACGCTTTACGGATCCCGTTGCCAAAGAGGATTGTGCTGGCTCGTCGACCTTGAACTCGGCCGGACTTCTGTCCACTCGCGCGCCGTTGTTTATTCCCGACGTTGCGCCGTCTTACCAGCTCAGGCACTCAGCCCTTCGCGCCCCTTCACTCTCGATCAAAATCAGGGACAATCCGTTGACTCCGAGCTGTCTGCGCAGTGCGAACGCCTCACGGCAGAGGTGGAGAAGCTACGTGCGGAATTGAAACAACTGAATGGCAAAGGCGGAATCGAACAGCGGATTCTCAGACTGGAGGCTGCGGCGGGCCGGGGTATGCAGAACAGCCTCAGTAGGGCAGAACATGGGCACCCTCTAGCCCACCTTCTCGTTTCGACTAAATCGAACGATGGCGATGGTGAGGATGAGAATCAGAGGCATGCAGCGGGAACAGTCACAGATGAAGGTGGAAATGTGCTGCCCTGCGAGGGGTGACTCTGGGACAGGTGCCAGGCTTTGCTGACAGACTTGGCTGTCAGATAGATAATTTGAAGTCAAGGGATAAACACTGGAATCCTCAGCCTCCGGCGAAGTTACAGATACATGAATCTATGTAGACAGGACCAGGCTTACGTAGGGACCAGCTGCTATCATGGCTGCATGTCTGCGATGTTCCAGTGCATGATACATAGTGATGGGAGGGTCTGGTTCAAGGAAAGGTTTGAACCCGAACTGAACCGAACGTAAAGTTCAGGTTCAGGTTCAGCAAAATGGCGAACTTGGACCAAAGTTCAGGGTCAAGGTTTGGGGACAGGACAAAAACCCGTGGCAAACCTTATGCATACCATTGCTGCACAATCAATGCTTGGTGATGTTAGGCTTGGAATGTTTCGAGATGTGTAACATTCCGGGCCGCCGCAGGATGATTTTTTTCCCCACCTGTCTCCACCACGCAATGGTCATGAGTGCGATACGACGACAGTGCTTGTTGGCGGTCTTCTATCAAAGAAATTCTTCAGTTACAGAGACATGTAACCCAAATGTGACCATTGCTTCGGTCTCATTACACCTTTTATAGGGACGGCTGCGGCATAGTACATGGACCGGGCCGTCGATATGTACTATGAGTTGCATGTGCGTATACCGCGTAGAACAAACTCGAAACTACAAAGTTCTACCAGGAACAGATATTCCGTACGTGCCACAGCGGAAGGAAGATCCGGAAACTATCAAATACTTGCCTTCCGGGTCCACGTGTAGTCCGAGTTAGTGCTGCCTACGGCGGCGGCGGCCGGTCTAGTCAACCTAAGAATTAAATTGAAGACATGCAATGATGCACCACATTACAGTATCCACAACCTCAGGTTCCGGAGTTTCCGAGACTCCTAATCTTGCGCTCAGCGATGCACAAATGATTTTTCTTTCCCAGTTGAACCAGAACCTTGCACGCATCGGTGACAGCTGTTCGTGTTGTCGACGTCACCAGACTGATCGCATCATGATGACAGGCACCTGTCTGGTTCCTGACCCCGATGTGCACTTCCTTAGCTGGAATCTGGACTCCACAGGCCTTAAGCTAACGAGGGCCCCAACTCTCGTATGTACTGTACACTTCCAAACCGCGCATCGACACCGAGCTCCCGAGCTCCTCTGAAATATCTTTTCCCTCAGATCAGAGCAACTATCGGAAAACTAGGTATGTCTCCTTCCTTTCGAAAGAGTCGGATAAGTATATCTGATCACGTTGCCGGCCGTCGCACATTGACTGCCGCTATGGCCTCCACGGATAATTATAGGACAGAAATGGCCAAGACCGTGCACGTATAATGACGGAAAGGCACGGAGAACGGAGTTCCGAGTTCTAGCTGGGTTTCACATTATTCCAGGGATCAAGGGACTCCGAAGACTCGTGAAGGGGAATTCGCTGCATATCCATGGATCTCCGATAATCATTTCGACACAGCAAGACTCATGTCCACGCCAACATCGTCGACCGGCTGGACCGAAGTTGTCTCCTCTGCCTCCATTCTGTCAGGCCAACATCTGACTGTTGAATGTTCCATATTGGAAGTCCATAAAGAACCTGAGAAAGTCTCCGACCGAACTCTATCCAAGCTTACACTGCCATGATTTATGCATCACTTCGCCAAATCCGCCGATGCTCTGACGCAGTGAATGAAATCATGCTAGCGCCTCGCCTGGTATTCGCCCGAAGTACACGCAAATCTTTCCATATTACCCGTTCCGTTTGACTCATCTTTTTTGTTGCAGCCGGTTCGCCGTGCAAAAACGCTCGGCGGCTTGGAAATCGGACGGCTCAATGTTAGTCCGAAGCGCCTTCATTTCACTGCGCGCCTTTCCTTCTAATGACTAACCTGAGATCTTTCAAAAACTGGGCTAAATGCGAATCTCCATTCCTGCTACCCCGTCGTATGCCGATCAGCTAGTACAGAGGCGGAAATCTCAAAACCGTTTCCGCTGCTGAGACGCCAGGTTACGCTCCCCAAAATGCTATATAACAACTACGTGTCATGCTCACCCCTTCTTTAACCACGTCTCGATGCCTGTAACCACCGTTGTGCGTCCTTGTTCGTTTCTCCCTGTCGCTGCCGTGTAACACAAACTTAGCCCGCCGATACCGAGATCCTCGTACTTGGCGGCGGCCCAGCTGGTGCCTACGCTGCATCTGCCCTCGCTCGTGGTATGTACCACTCGTCTACGCCGTTTTGCCGCCGGACTCATGTACATCGCAGAGGGCTTTCAAGTCACTCTTCTCGAAAAAGATCACTTCCCGCGGTACCATATAGGGGAGAGCATGCTCCCATCGTGCCGCCCCTTCCTACGCTTCATAGGAGCCGAGGAAAAGGTCGTAAAGCACGGGTTCACTGTCAAGGTCGGTTCTACCGTTTCCTACCGTATCATAACAATCCTCACACCACAAGCATGACAGGTTGGCGCTGCGGTGAAACTCAATCAGTACAAGCGCGAAGGATGTTCGTCATATTGTTCTAGCCTTCTTCATTGACCTGATTCGTGACTTCAGATACGGACTTTATCGCCACCGGCTCAGAGAAAGCTGCATGGAATGTGGTGAGGGAGCTCTTGCGGTTCTCATGCCCTCAAACACTGAACCCGTTTTCTCACAGGTGCGTTCTGAATTCGACGAGATTCTCCTCCGCCACGCGGCCGAGAGTGGCGTATCCGTCTTTGAAGGTGTTCAAGTAACCGCCATCCACTTCTCGCCCTCCGACCCGACGCAACCCGTCAGCGCTTCTTGGACGTCTGACCGAGGTGCGAGCGGGGAGCTGCGTTTCACCTGGCTCGTCGATGCCTCCGGCCGTGCGGGCATCATGTCCACAAAGTATCTGAAGAACCGCAAGTTCAATCAATCGTTGAGGAATATCGCCTTCTGGGGTACTGGACGGGCGCGGGGACGTATGCCGCTGGGACGAAGCGCGAGAATGCCCCTTGGTTTGAGGCGCTGACAGGTCAGCTCAACTAGATTCGATCATTTTCCTGTACCACATTTCTGATTCGACGGTAGATGAAACGGGTTGGGCTGGTAAGTTTCAAGTTCTGGACTATTAAACGCTCGCTAATCTCCAAATCAAAAGGTTCATCCCACTGCACAACGGCACCGTGTCGGTCGGCATCGTTCTCAAAGAAGACTCCAGCCGCCTCAAAAAGAAGTCGTTCGAGTTCGCGTCCAACAATACCCCACACTACTTCTCTCAGCTGAAGCTTGCACCGGGTCTGTTGAAACTGCTTGGAGACGCGAAGCTCATCGGAGAGATCAAATCCGCTGGTGACTACAGCTACGCCGCGAGCGATTATGCTGGACGAAACTATCGTATCGCTGGTGACGCTGGAGGTTGGCATTCATTTGATCTATCTTCTGTGAACTCAAGCAACCAATCCATTCATTGAAAAAAGCCTTCGTGCGTGTTAAATAAAGAGATCTAGAATTCCAAATCAGCTCATCATGGATGCATGCAGATCGACCCGTTCTTCTCATCCGGTGTGCACCTGGCTTTTTCAAATGCTCTTTCAGCTGCGAGTACTATCGCTGCCTCCATCCGCGGACACTGTACCGAAGCGGAGGCAATTAGGTTCCACACAGAGAAAACAGGGACGTCGTATACGAGGTGCTGCAGCTAATACATATTCATTCTCATTCCTCTGATGGATCCCCTCGCCACGCTACAGATTCCTCCTGGTCGTGCTGAGTATATACCGACAAATCACGGCGCAGTCGGACCCGTTCTGTTCGATGTGGATGAAGATAACTTTGATAAAGCCTTCGAGTTCCTCAAACCCGGTACGTGCACCCCCCTTTCTCCGCAAAACTGGAAGACACTGAACACGCTCAAAGTCATCCAAGGCACCGCGGATGCAGACCAGACCGTGACAGAGGCCACACTCCAGCGCACGATGGACTTTTGCGAGCACGCACTGGGGCCGACGACGCCCGAGATGCACGCGGCGGTCTCCACACGCATCTCCGACCGCGGGCTCCTCGCGCCTGACGGGCCCCTTCTCGACGGCGCGCGCGTGCAGAGCGTGGCGGGTGGGGACGAGGAGGTGAAGCACGTCTTGCTGCGTGTCAACGCGCGGCAAGGCCGTTGAGGGGATCTATGATTGGGAGCGGAATTTCGTCAGCGAGAGGTTGGGTGGCGGGTTTGCGGTTGTGTTGGAGAGGGGGAAGTTGGGTTTAGCGACGGCGGCGGCGGCGTAGTATTGGTTCCTCAATCATGTGTATACTCATTCCGAAATCGTGTGCACCGTGTTGATCTGAATGTACGCGATGATATCTGACGCATTCGACTGATCGTAAGACGCCCATTTCGTTCCGGCATTCCACGCGGCAGTCAACTGACGGGAGTAGAAGACTGGCTTGGACTCGGAGGTCGGAGGTCGGAGCGGGGAAGCTTCAAGGTAGCCAGGCACGCACGTGTACGTACGGTGCCCTACTGAGAATCGAGTTCAACGTGCGTAAGGTGGTGACCGATCGGTGTCAAAAGCACAGGGCAAGCAGCTTTCACGAGGCTGGGCGGCGGGTATGCATCCGCTCGCTGTGACCGAAGCAACTTATGCCATCAGTTGAAAATTGAGCCATGTTCATATCTGGGGGATGTATAGATAGATAATCGGAACAAAAAATAGAGTTAGACGAAGAACGCCGTTCAAAGTTCGCACCGGGCTAATCAGGGATAACCGTACACGTCCATTGTCTTAGCCGTTTTATCGCCCGCTGGATCCGTCTCTGGCCTTTCTGCTCCACCAAGGAAGTGAGCAACGGTCGCTCACGTGTGAACTGAAAAGATGCGGACGCACTTCTACTCTATCCTGCCAGGGGAAACTCCGATCGTTACCCCGCGGCTCATGAGGCACGAATGCCGAGTGGCGCAAGCTGAACGGATCCCCATCGTGCGCATATGGGGTCATCAAAGGGCTGCGCTGTTGAACGGGCATCGACAGCGCTTTCGCGGGGGTTGCTATGGATTCAGAGTCGTCAGGCTGAGGCCCAGAATCAGGCTCAGGCTCGACCCAGGAGGTGTTGCGTTGCTGATACGGGTGCGATATCGGGGCGCGGAGGGGAAAGAGGGGTCCGCTGGATTGCGAGTAGCCACGCGGACGGTGAGTAGCTGATGCAGCTGGTGCAGAGGAAGATTCCACATGTTTTGGGCGCTGCACACGCGTGTACGTGCCCTCGGTCGACCAGCTCGAATCGTGCGATGTGCGCGGCTTTGCTTGAGTGCTATAGGAAGGGCTCTGAAAATCTTGACCTTAGGGCATACGGTGGCGGCGGAGGCAACTCACTTGGACGAGACTCGGTCTGTATGGGATCCTCGAATGGGCCCCGGCTGGAGTGAACGGGTGCTGTGTGAAGCGACGTCAGTTCTATACCAGCGACGTAGTGATACGCACGTCGTTGGCATAGATGTAGCTCGCTGGCCCGCTGTAGGGATGGTCCATGTGTGCTCCTTCTTGTTAATGACAAGGGCCGCTGGCGAAAGTAGGGTGGCGTGTGGGACGATTCGTGACAAGGCCGTGAAGGCATCGTTGATGCTTCGATGAGATGAGATGCGGATGTCCGCGATGGATATGTATGGCTCCGCAGCAGCGTTCGTATCTGCCGCGAGGAGTTGAAGCTTGGCGCGCTATAGATGGTGTCTCTTACGCTGGTGGCGGTGGATTCAGTGACCACATTCGCGAGAGGAAGGCTGAGGAAGGACGCAACAGTAGCGGAAGATCAGTTTGCCGTCGGCATAGCAACTGGCATCCCGACGGTGCGTAAGGCCGACTTTCCTTTTCCCTCCTGATCATGTTATCTATGCTTTTGTCTCTGGGCGCGACGTGCCAGGACCGTGCCAATCTCTGACTCCGAGCTTCGGCCGGAAAGAAGACCTTTAATTTTGCCTACAATTATTATCAGATAAGTAACTCCTTTTGTAGAATGTAAAAGTCTAGCGCTACTGCAGGTGTGAGCCTTCCTCTCGGGGACCAAACTGTGGATCGTCGGTTTTCCAATAAAAAATGCTCTGGTGAGCACCCTGACCAGAAGTAGACGAATTTGACGGAAGAGGAACGAAGATCAGCTGTAATTTGGCAAGGAATACTTATGCTGAGTGAGGCGTATTGTGTGCGCACAATACTGCTCAGCGGCGCGTATAGGCTTGAAGAATGGAGGTTCGGGCACCAGTGTAGCTGTTTGCAGAAGTTTGGGTCGTCCAACGTTGTAATCCTCCACGAACATCACGTGGTCGGATGTGAATCATGCGATAACTCAGACTGTCTTTTTCGGGCTGATCGTGGATCAGTGGAAGACTTGGAAATAGGTAAAAATTTCTTTATAATCTGAGGCTACATTTGACCCAATCCCTCGACCACTTTTTGGATCTGGTCCCACTATTCAACTTTATTGTGACCAATTATCCATTTGCCTCCAAATGCTTCAGCCTTCAATCGCAGCTGGTAGGTAGGTAATATTTAAGTTTGAGCAATGCCGACTCGGGTATCAAAGCGCCGGTTTCTAGGGACATACTTCCGCGTAAGAAAATGATCAGTTGAATGAACGAACCGGTCATTCCTCTGTTCTACAGCACTCGCCGAACAACAGCCGAACTCTTCTAAGTTCTGGGGTTGTCCAGACTCCATCCTAATCGGATCCGGTGAGCTTAGACGCCGGTCTCAAGCGAGGCCAATGTCAACCGTGAACAGTTTCTCTCTCTCTTGCTGTTCCGGGTAGGCTCCGAGTACTGCCAACTCGGCTGCCGG
>QVIE01003339.1:0-11071 GCA_013387415.1 Panellus pusillus | reverse complement strand
GAGCGCGGTTACCTTTCTCTTGCGGTGCCAACACATCGGAGCTACAGGAAAGAATATAAGTTCAAGCAACGACGCAGTTTTGGTGATCCGCGGCCGGAATGATCTGAAGGCGTATACAGCGGTTGGATTGAACACCCATTGCCCTCAGAATCCGAATTGTCGTCGACAAGGCCGGAAACTGGGCACGCCAGCCCATGCTGGGGTTCTGATATATCAAAACCATTTGTAATCATCGAACGACCATGAGATATGCGACCGCTAGCTTAGCGGAGAGCCTGATATATCACAGCACGTGCGGTTACATTAGTCCGCCCACGCTCGCCCGCTTCCCCGCACACTGCTCGCTTATCATGTCTGTGCGCAGGCGGCGCGCCGCCATTCCATATTGGGTAGCTTGTTTATACATGTTATCACTCCTTCCGCTTGCTTCCTCCCTCGACCGGCTCCCCTCCCCTCGCTCCCAGCGGTCCTCCACCTTCAAAACACCACAAGACTACTCAGCAGCACTTACAAAACCTTCCTATGTGCTCAAATACGCGCTCTTCTGCCTTGAAACGGCGCAGGATGCGATCAAATCCTCTGGCGCACTGGGCTTTTTTTGGGCTGGATTTGGGGCTGGCGGCGTACGATACCATTAGAGCTCTCTTTGAATCGTTGTTTCCGTAGCTCTGCTTTTCTTAGGTGCGTTCCCTTTCTCCTTCCGCCATTATCCCTTGCTCAATACCGCCGCTCCTCGAATGCACCTTTTCATCCCCGCCTCCTTCATACGACTTGTTATCTCGCTTAAATCCTCTATGAATTACATCCCCCGTCTTCTGAAATGTGTTTTGTGGCTTTTGTGGCCTTGGTGCCTCTGGTCCGTGCACAGGATACTTCATCACTGGTTTTGTACAGTGCACTCCACCTTCCCCTTACCCCCTTCCTTGCCCAGAGCCCTGAACAAGGACATCTAGGCCGTATCTGTCGCCCCGCAAGCAGCTCAACCCGGCTCGTGCCCCGGGGCACATGCATTTTGTCCCGTACCACTCTGCCTTCCTCCAAAATTGCCCTCGTGCTCCGATCCACGCAAGCACACCCATTCTCTTCTCTTTACCGCAAGCGACGCCCGCCCCCTCTTCCATCTCGATGTTCTCGGCCGCGCACTCATCCGGCGTGGTCCCCCTCGCACCTCGACCGCCGCGCGCCATCGGATTTCTGCTGTTGTCCGCGTGGAGACAGTAGCAGCTGGACGAGCAGCAGCGCTTTCACGACCACTACGACGGCACAGCCTGCACGCCTCCGGGAAATGGACAGGGATCATTTTCGAATTTTCGAGTAGAACCCATTTGTACGCATGTATGACCGAGTTTTACTGTGTCTGTGTATTTTTACCATGGAATAGAAGTTCCATAATCTGTGTTCCAACACTCATTTCTAAGTTCTTGGCGTTGATACTGGCGAGATTGCTCTAATGGCTGGGAATGCTGTTTTGATGGGGTTCAAAAACCCGCTCTCTACGACGCTTCAGGGCTCTGTAGGCTTGGAAACAGCAGTTCAACAAAGTTATACTAGCTTCTGGACACTTGGGAAGTAGAATTCGAGAGTCTTGAATCTGCGCGCAAGAAATGTTGAAAAGTCGCCTGCAGTTCTATAGGGTATATACATATCATTGCCTATAACACAAGTTCGACTTTTCATTTTCTTATTTCTCGATCTCCATCGGAAACCGAGCTCATATTCGGAGTTGGCTATCTTAGAAAACTCTTTCCACGATGAGGTTTGGCCAGAAAGACGCATGATTGGTTGCTATAGAACACATTTTCTCTGTTATACCTCGCACCGGAAGTAGTCGGCCGCACCATGTAAATTATAACTTCCCGAAATTTGCGAAGTTCCCGGAGCTCTTTGCGGGGATGAATATGGCTCCAGAGGAAGAAAAATTCCCTCAATTCAGATTTCTCTCAAGTTGCGAGAACAACCTGAACGAAATCAAAATGTGAGTTATATTTCCATCGGAGATGATCGATGATCGGCCGCACAGGTCGGGACAGCTCCGGAGGACTGATTCTCGACTGATCTCTGCTCTCTACTGCCAGCACGACATCCACAGCGGGACACTCATCATCCCCCAAGCCAATTCTTGGTGCACTGCTTGTCATACATTCCGGCTCCTTGGATCTCAACTTTCTCAGCTTTTTTAATGGTACCTGGTGCGGGCGGAGATGAATAATACTTTGGGCAAGAGTGCGTCCTTTTGAGCTTCTTTCCATTCCATGAAATCTCATATCTTGTGTGCACCTTCTGTAAGGTCTACAGTATTGATCCACACGACGTTTGCGCTGCACAACAGCCGCTGGAGTGCGCAAATGCTGCCGCAATCTCCCCGGGAAGGTGCACCACTTGTCGGCGCCATTCATGTTGCTCAGCGGCCTGAGACCTATCGCCCGTACACCAAGGCTCATTTTATGGACGCAACATCCCAGACACGAATGGCAAGATGTCTAAAACTGCTGCCGGTGCCATCGTCTCGTCCCGATGGCGCCGCGCTCATCGTCTGTGTCCGTCCCCCCGTGCGAAGTCCGCCCCTGACCCCCCCACGTGCAGCCCCTTGCCGTGCAGCCTCTCGCCGACCCAGGAAGCACCACTTCTCGCGTGTGCGCCCTGTACGACGCCCATGGAGGCGGATGCAGCCGCTGCTGCTATGCTGCCGCTCAGCGCGTGGCGAGAGCCGGGTCACAACAGGCTCTCGCTGTCGCCGCATCGTCTGTGTCTGTCCCCGCCGCGCCCACACCCCTGCAAAGCCCGCCCCTGCTCCCACGTCCAGCCCTCGCCGTGCAGCCCCTCGCCAGCCTCAGGAAGCACCGCCTCTCGCGCGTGCACCCTGTATGACGCTCGTGGAGACGGATGCGACCGCTGCTGCTGTGCTGCCGCTCAGCGTGTGGCGAGAGCCGGGTCGCAACGGGCATGTGTACGGACGCGGAGCTGTAGGAGCGGCGCGTGAAGGAGCGGCGCGATGCATCACTTTCGGTGCTTGCGGAGTGCCGGAGAGAGAGGAGGACAGGGAGTGCATCGATGCAAAGAAGCTGGCGGGGGAGGGAGGGGACGAGGCGGGTGACGGTGAAGTGCAAAATGTAGGCGAAGCGCTGATTATATCAATGAACTTCTTATACCTTCACAAGTACAAAGTAGTGATGCATATGCTGGATTTTTTTCATAATTTTTGCGATTTTATTTCGAATTCTTTGAGCTCGATGTCGGCGACGACGTCGAGCTTGCTTTGACTAAAATGGCAGTGTGACATAATCAAATGATCTCTGCTGGACACCGGCGACCGCAATGACAAGAGCAAGCTGCTCATTGTGCACAGCATGGGGGCTCATTTCCCCTACTTGTAGCTTACAGGCGTAGTGATATATCATTTTCTCTTCTGAGTTAGCGACCCGCATATCCCGTGGCCTCTCGACGATTACCGAGGTTTGATATATCATCTGCCCAGCATAAGGTGGGCACGCACGGTCTCCATACACGCCAATTAAAGCTCAGATGTGAGGTTCATGACCAGATCATTGACCGTAGAAATGACTGACGTTGTTTTCAACTTTTCACAGCACGGCTCTGAACTATACAAGGGGTACGTTCTTTTGAGTAATAACTCTAGCAATTTTTGTTGAGAAAGATGATCAGAACCCCCGGACATGTCTACTCGTGTCTTACCAACCTGACGGTCGGTGTTTTAGCGGAGTGCATGGCTACACTCGAAGGCGGTGTAAGACTGTCATGTGCTTTTGCGAGCGGGACAGGAAGTTCACAGCACCGTCAGGACTCATTCTCACCTTCCTCTGTGATGGTATTGCTCGGATCACGCTTTCAGGACCCGGAGGAAATATTCAGGTATGCCCGGAGGACAATAGCTATACACCAAAGCAAATCATAAATACTGGGAAATGGATTACATAGGTTTGTGCGCGGTGTGATTTCACCTTCTCCTGGAGGCAAGATTTTTCAATGCTGCCTGCAATTCGGCAAGTTGCCCCGGTTTCAAGCCAGCGTTCTCCAAATCTGCTCTCTCCGCCCGCAAAGGCCCGTAGTCCCTTCAAACCAAGTTCTTGAAGAATTCTGGAGATCTCTTCGCTGAGCTTGTACTCGCGACAGAACTCTGTCACTCCCATGTTTGGCATGCGCTGTCCGTCAATGTTCACAAGCAGGAGGCTCCGGAAGTCTGGTCCTTGACCAGTTCCGCCTGTGCCGCCGTTAATGTTACCTTGTCCGCCTTCGCCGCCAGTGCCGCCAGCTATCCACGAGAATCGAGAGACATCTCTCAATCGAACCTTTGGTGCTTCCCCGAAGCCACCACCACCGCCACTGCGAGGACTAAAACCACCCTTTCCTCCGGTGCCTCCTGAAAATTCCACCCTTGAGGTCAAGAAAAAAAACACAGGGGATATACCTAAGTACACATACCACAGAGTTCTGTTCTGATGCTGTCCACTGGCACCCTGTCATACCGCGGCGCCTGCATTGTTGCCCCCGGTTCTGCAATGGACCAGTTGTTTATCTGCCGGGATTGGCTGGCATGTTCGTTTGAAAGTTGTGGGACTTGTCCGATGCCATCACTGCCACTCCTGTGAGCACTATAACCACCTCTTCCTCCAGTGCCGGCTGAAAATACCATTCTTTAGGTTGAAAGAAAGACAGGGAATACACTCAAGCACACATACGGTAGAGCTTCGTGCTGGTGCTTTCCACTTGAACCTTGTTGGACCACGGACGCATTGTTACCACAGCTCTGCGAGGGACTGGTCGAGACTCGATGTGTTGTACCGTTATAAACTACGAATGGGAGCAGAATAACTTTGAGGAAGGGTGGTGGAAAGGCATGCTCTTTATAGCGCATAGCGTGCCACATAATATAATAGTCGTGCACCAGGGAGTGCTTCAAGAATCAATACTGCCGGAATCTAGTATGTGCTTCTTGAGCGCTTGAGCGCTAATGCAGCCATCAGAGCTTGCATAAACTCAGCAGCCTGAACATGCCACATGACTTCTTTGCCTTGAAATGAAATGCCATGGCGGTTGTAGTTGCGGCACCTATCTGCATAGTACAAGCTATTTGTGAGCTCGCAGCCGCTGTACTCGATTTGGGCAACAAAGCTGTTAAGTGCAAGTTATACCCCGTGCTCACGGGCGCCTGCGTATATATTTGCCAAACTCTAGGTGACAAGCAGCAGCCCTATCTGGCACAATGAATGTTTGTCCGGCCGAACATTGTCCAAACCAGACCTCCGACGACCAGAATACGACCGAGAGGGTGCTCCACGGTACGTCTGATAAGCTTTTTCAACTATAGCAGCTGTTTCGTTTTAACTTCACGATTGCGATAAGAGAAAGAGGAGAAGATGGTCGTCCTGGTTTTCTCGGCAAAGGCGGGGACGGTGGTGTGGGAAGAGCACTAGTGGTTTACAATTGAGCAGGCCGGTTAATACCAGACCATTGGCGGCGGCACTGGCGGTAGCGGTGGAGCAGGTGTCAGCGAACGCGACGAAGGCGGAGGTATTCCTGGACAAGCGCGTGGTCCCAGAGCCTCCCTGGAGCCGTTGACAGGAAGACTTGTCAGCTTGAACGCCACTGAGTTCTGTCGCAAATTCAGTCGCAGTGAAGAGATAATCGCCGTTATTGACGGCTGAGAGATTACTGTACTATTTCGACCGTTTGTTCACTGGCTGTCACCTGTCACCATGAAAGTTCACTGGATAAGGTCTTCATTTCTTGGCAATCACGAATCAACTACCATATATGGTGATCTGCGCTAGCCGGGCCGAAGATTTTGACATTTTTAGCCTAATTGGGACGAAAACAGTCAATGTCACGTCATCAGGCTAAATTCATTCATTCACACAAATTTCACAAGCCTGCCGTCACCCGTCAACGTGAAGAAATGGTCGAAATAGTAACAGTACGACGGTCGAGGAACTGGGCAAGCTGAGCAGCACAGATTTAGGGAAATTTGGCAAACCTGGGATATCGCCGATTTACATAACCAACGCTGGTGAAGATGTAAAACTAGCGCTCCGATCCTTTTCTACATGGGGAATGCCGTCTACAGAGCACGTTCGTTCTATGAAAGCAGTTTGAGAAGAAACTTGGATGGCGCTGGGAGTTGCTCACCGCGGGTATTTTGCATGGCATGGAAAACTTTCCGCTTAGCTGGCACAATGTCTGGCAGGTACAAGTTTTGCAGGAGCACCATCTATGGATGAATCGTACAGGCTTGTTACTTCTATACGATCCTAGGAGAGCTGGCAGTTGCCTGCACGTGCTGAACACAGAACAACAGAACATAGCTAGTACTGCGACAGATGGATTCAGTTTTCCTGGGGAATGAAACCGACAGCAGAAAGCGGAGTAAGGAAGTTGAGAGATGACTGAGTTTTGAGAATGCGGAGTCATGGTGCCAGTTGAGCGGTGGTTTTTACAATACGCATGTGGTCACGCCTCGGCTTACACTGACAGCCCCAAACTGGAGACCTTCTCACATCATGAGCTACAGCCCACAAAGGCGGCACGGATACGAACAAGCTGGGCTACTACAGCAAGGGCTCTGTTGACCCGGATTGCCATGCAAAGCAATGGCCCTAAGGAACAATATTATAACTCGCCAAGTTACTCGCGGGGTGACTGACTGCCGGCAGCTTTCAAATTCACTTTTTGTTCTCATATTAAACTCAAGGTTCGCTTTTCTGGTTCTTATTCTTATTCAACTTCGGTTTTGTTCTTTCTCAAATCAATTTCAATTGTTCCGCTCCCAGTACTTCGGAAGACAGAGGGTAAGGTCTACTGCTGTACATGATAAAACTACGCCTTTTTATACAATTCCAAATGGTCCGTGCACCTAGTCCGAGTAAAAGCCGGTGGCAAGTCCAAATGTTGCGAAAGTGCCGGCGGCCACTCAGAATTTCGGTATTTTGCCTGTCTTGGCAATTTCTAATAATTTGTGAGAATGGCGTGCTCGCTGCTCAGTCAGCCGCAGTATTGGCACATGACTGCCAGTGAGTTGGTTAGATAGACCTGCCGGCTGAGTTTGAAACTGCCAGCGGGCTTTCTGCACACCAATTCCCTTCGGTTCGATAGAACTTCTCGAAGCCCCGGCGGTTGAATCATCCTTTGATCAATACCTTCGGCTTGTGATTTTATTCTTCAGAACAGCCCAGAGGATTCAAAGTATCTGCCGGGAAGTTCTCAATCATTCGTACATTCTATCTTTCATTTCATTCCATTGCCGGCCGCTTCTTGCAACTTTCAATCAACTGCCGGCAGCTTCTTGCGGAACTGCCGGGCAGATACTATTTTTGTTCATATATTCAATTCTTCACTTATTCCTGTGTAGTTCGGCCACCGTTTGAATCGCATATCACTTTTCAATGCGGCGGCTTTCTTCAATTATCAAGTAAATGCCGGCCACTTCTTCCGGAAGCACCGGCAGATGCTGTTTTGTAGACATCGCACCGTACATTGTCTTTTTTTAGCAGCCGCTGATTACGGCCCTAGTATTCTGGGCTTTTTCGTAGTTCCCTTTGTCACCTCAGGTGCGATAGTACGTGGTGGTTAGCCATTTCCAGAGCCCGTGCAATTATGACTGCCGGTTTGCGACCTTCGTAGGTTTAATACACTGTCCCGGAGCGGACATGTACCCTTATTCGGCCTCACTATCCGGTGGTGTGGAAGCTTGATGAAATCACGAAAAAGTGCGTTTTTCATCAGTGTATTTATACACGGCTTATCAACGGGTGACACCCCGTGAACCTATGATCAGAATAATACAGTACGTTGTGCTAGCTCCGCACCGCACGATGCTTTTATCACACCAAACCCGGGCCCGATCCGTCGCCTTCTAAGTTCTTACCCTTCACACATCACACAAAATGTGTTGTCTTATATAAGCAGAAATCAAGAGGGTCATTAGGCTCCCCTTCAGACTTTCACGGCAATACCATGTCTTGGCCATTCCGCACAGTCGGCCACTGGCTCTTCCACTGCCTTTCTCCGAGTCGCTGGGTGCGTAGTAGGTGTTGCACTGACTCTCGTGGCACACTGGCGAAAAAGAATTTGGATATAACACATTCCTCCACTACAGACACAGGGAAAGGGACAATACAGAAGGATACAAAGACACCGTCCGAGACTCCTCACACTGCACGAACGTCCTCAAATTCTCGTTGCAGGACGCTTAGTTCCATCTCTTCCAATATTCCATTTGGCACTGCACTGAGTGGTGTCATTGACCCTCTGTTGGACATCACAAACCGTATTGGGTATGCCTGGCAGTTCCAGGCTCCCGACTATCAGAGAATTGTCTTTGATACATATTTCAGCAAACTTCAGCGAATGAACAAGGTCTTGCAGATATGGCCGCCCGGATTGAGCTTCTTGCTTCTGTTATTCCTGACACAACAAAAAATGCACCGCTGGGTAAAGTCCATCCTGAAGGCCTCATAGAACCACTCCAGTGGTCAGTAAACACAACATGCACACCCTCATGTTTGCTATTCAGTCCTGATGAATAAGTGTAGGGAATTACAATCAAATAACTGAAGATTTGAAGGCTGCTCAGTCCCAAGGAAAACTCGAGCAATTCTTCAATAGTGGTGATAATGCATCACGTCTCGCAGAACACAATCAAATCTTACTGTGATGATCACTGATGTCACGGTAAGTACTAAGTACTTATAGTACTGCATTTCATTCACCGACCTTGTTATTCTGCGCCCATTTGTAGTTTGCAACGGTTCAACACGTCGATCGCACCCTTGCAGAGCTGAGGGTAGCAATGAAGGCACAGTTTGACAAGGTGGAAAACACTGGTACAGGCTCTACGGTACATGTGCTTGAATATATTCCCTTTGTTTTTTTCGACCTAACTGAGAATGAAATTTTTAGGAGGCACTGGAGGAAAGGGCGGTTACAGTCATCAAAACTGGCGGCGATGGTGGCTCGGGGAAGCAGCACAGCTTGTAATCGAACGTGCCAGCCGATTCCGGTGGATACATGGCGGCACCGGTGGTGAAGGCGGAGCAGGGGACATTCAAGGCGGCAAAGGTGGAACCGGTCAAGGGCCACGTTTCGGCAGCCTCCTTATGCCTGCTGACGTAAAGGACCTGCCAGACTTGACTGTGACTGAGTTCTGTTGCCAGTACAAACTCAGCAAACACATCTTCAAACTTCTTGATGAACAAGGGTTTGAAATGGCTGGGGCACTTGTCAAGTTGAATGACCTAGATTTGGCGAATGCTGGCTTTAAACTGGGGCATATTGCTGAATTGAGGAGAGCATTGAATGCTTTTGCCTCCATGAGCAAATGAAATCATGAAATGGTGCAGATACTCATGCCAGTGGAATGCACCAAAGTGCTGTTCAATGCTCCTCAGCCAACTGGACCAGTCAAATCAAATTTTGCTGTGGTCTATGCAAAGCCAAACACACTCATGTGCCCTCTCAAAGCACAACACATTTGTTGTGTCTTGCTCCTCCTTCCTGACTTGTCTCTGGCCACCTCAGCTTTGAATGTCTTTCGTACATATCAAAGTGACTGCTCATCCCATGTGCCTCCTTCATGCTCTCATCATCTCCATCAGTCACATACAACACAATAGTCTTTGGCCTTGCATCTTTTCCTTCATCCCAGCCTTACAACCACATGCCCTGTTTTGTTCCTTTCCTACCTGTCCGCTTGTCTCATGTACTGTGACCTGTCACTACGGTGGGAGAATGTTTTTGTTAGTGGATAGATTACTACAAACCATGTCAACTTTTTCACACTGTTCTTTTCCAAACCAGTAAAAATTTTGGGAAAAGAATCACTCTTTCAGATCCTTTTCTTTGTTGGAAAATCAGCTTTTTTTTCTCAAAGGAAAAGGTGTTGTTTTTTCAACTTCTTTTTCTTCACAGAAAAGAACTACTTTTTCAAAAGGATTGATTTTCCAATTGGAAAATCAGCTCTTTTTTCTCAGAGGAAAAGGTGTTGTTTTTTCAACTTCTTTTTTTTCTTTACAGAAAAGAACTACTTTTTTAAAAGGATTGATTTTCCAACAAAGAAAAGAATCTGAAAGAGTGATTCCTTTCTTTAAAACTTTTACTGATTCAGGAACAGAAATTGTGAAAAGTTGACATGTTTTGTAGCAATCTATCCATTTAAAAAAAATCTCCCACCGTAGTGTATACTATTTGGACCATTTGTTGGATGATCACTGATGACTCACCGCTAAAGTTCGCTGGATTTCGGATCGTCCCCCTGGGGACAGGATTGGGGATCGGCTGGGCGGTCCGGCTCGCCTAACAACGGCATTAGCCCGGCATGAGAAGGACATCACCATTGATGATCACGGATCAATTATCAGTACAGATCATCCCCTACTCTGTGTAACAGAGGTAGGGTTCTGTGGGGCTGAAAGTCTGATCCCCACTCAAAGTCGTCCCATCAATTGATGATCTTGACCTAATAACGATTACGTTGAGATTCCTGTGTTGATGTTGCCATGTGATCCACATATAAACTCCGTGATCCACATCTGAAGTCCGATACTGCTTAAATATGCAGACTTTCACAAATCAAACAGAATTTCAATGTTCTGAATGGGTGCCCAGTGGAGCAATTTTCACCTGCAGAGCTGATAAAAAATCAGAGTAGGGAAGGGTGCTTGCACCACTATAGATTACATATCCAAACACTCGGCTACACTCGGTAACCAATGCCCGAACAGCCGATCCCCAACAGCGAGGCTCGAGCCGGACCGCCCAGCCGATCCCCCATCCCTGTCCCCAGGGGGACAATCCGAAGAACTCTAATGTTTTCAGTTCTCAGCAATCACACATTGATTAACTACTATATGTGGTAATCCAATCTGATTCCGGCGCCAGCCGGACCGGAAATTTTTGTTGTTCTTCTTAGCCTGATTGGGGTGAAAATTGACAATATCACTCACTAATTAAATAAGTGTTTAAAATGGAACAGTATGTAGTACATTCGCCTGTGCCGGCTTGAGTATAGCCACCTCATCCTGGAGCTTTGTGCAAGAGAGCTTTGGCGACACAATGCTGT
>QVIE01002067.1:0-11223 GCA_013387415.1 Panellus pusillus | reverse complement strand
AATCCTTATCAAAGTTGCCCAGCTAATTTCCCAATCATTTCCAGTCCACAGATGCTTCACACTGCATTGCCAAGACCTCATAGCTTCCAAAAACAAAATGATCTTTCACTGAAAACTGATATTCTGATGATAGCGAGAGTGTGTTATCAGGATTTCAAATGTTCAAACCAGAAGGGATTTGACAAAAAGTCCTCTGAAACGAATTTAGCTGACGGCAGATATCAATCAATGATGGCCGACACTATGCCGGTCCCTGTTTCTGCCGGAGAACTGGGCCAAGTGCCAACTACTTCATCAAATAAACGCGGCACAACTGCCCAACAACCGCTGCAGTAAGATGTTGGTCAGATCTGTACCATAATGTGCCATAATTGACAGCTTTGATGAGTACCCGTCTACCGGCCGTTACGGCCGAATTTCGACGGGTTTTGACGGTATACGGGCCGTCGATAACGGTACCGTCAAAAAACCTCCAAGGGGCCGCCGGGTCGGTACGGGATGCCGTCGACGGGCGGCCGTCAAGCCGTCAAAGACGGCTCGGGTCAGCAGCCCTACCTCGATGTGCGTACACGTTGGTCATCTACTCTCACCAGATGCTACGTAAGTAATTACTCTCTCGTCGTCGGGTTCGTTTTTGCTAACACTGCCGATACATCTGTAACCAGGTCGTTGTTTAGACTACCGTGCCGCCATCGACGCCTTCGTTTATCATAACAAAGAGCTTCGTCATCTAGAGCTTACTGATGCGGAATGGACGCCATTGAGTTAGTAACTAACTGGTTAAAGATTTCCGTGCTGCCACGACAGAGATGTCCACAACGAAACGGCCGATGCTCTCGACCACGCATGCCGTGTTCCGGGGTCTGCAGGATCATCTCCGCCATATCCTTGCAAAATCTCCCGAACTCGACACCAGAGCGGCTCAAGCGTGGTCTTTTTGAGGCCTTCCGAAAACTCAGTGACTATTACTACAGTCCGACGACTCGCCGTACTACACCTGGGCCGCCCGTATGTTTTCTGATGCGACGAGCTTTCAAATCTGATAAATCACAAGTTCTGGATCCCCGCATTTCATACGCCGGCTTGAAGCGTGATTTTGCCGACGATGAGGAGCTTCTCGAGATCTTCAAGGGTTGGTGAGCCGGATGCGTGTGTATTTCGATGAACACTATCCTGCCGCACGCCTGCTGCGGACACTGTTGTACCCGGCCCCCATCTACTGCTTCATCGTCTTCTTCACATCGAGCTTCTCCCCAGAAGCCAAATTTTACTCAACGCTATCAACAATCACGGCGCAAGATACTTGACGAGATCGACGCTTATTTCAATCTCCCACAGGAGGATTTTGAAACCTGTGACCCGGTCGCGTGGTGGTATGCGCGGCGCTTCCAATTCCCTCGCCTCTATCGATTTGCGAGGGATATTCTTGCAATTCCGGGTATGTTACATTCCATTGCTCTCAGAAAAACTGACTTCGGTCTCATCAGGGTCCGCCGTCGCTGTTGAGCGTATATTTTCTAGTGCCGCGACACGATCTCGCTCCGGCGCGCTAGCCTTTCCGCAGAGACGATTCGAACATTGATGATTCTCAAGCAACACTTGAAACTGGCTCGCGCCGCCATCGGGAACTCGCTGCACTGTAGATTAGTGCTTGCATGTACTAGTTGTCTCACTATCCAATGATTTGCTTTCGGAAATGCGTAGAAATACATAGAATAACTTTCAGTATATGCCGTCAACCCGTAAACGGCCGTCTTTTTTACCGTCCCGTACCGTCACAGGGCCGCGGAAGTGATAAAGACGGCCGTATTTAATGCGGCCCGTATGGCAGTAATACTGTGCCATAATTAAGGTGTTGTTTTCCTGTAAAAATTCACCACCTTACCTCCAAAACACACAATCTGAGTGGGCCTCGAAAAGATGTGCAACCTGCAGAAACATTTGGTGTCCCTCAACCAAGCAACTGGGAAAAAAAATCCACTGCCTCACTTGCAGCAGTTGCAATGTTGCATGCACCGCAGTCCTTTCATCCACTTTGACACACCCTGTTTGATGTGACGAAAAAATTCACAGCAATGTTTCGTTGAAAAAATTCACAGCCTGTCATCATCTTTTTTTTGTTCACAACCTCATTTTCAGAAAAATTCACCACTCCCTTTACCATACTGAAACTTTCCACACCAATCCTGCCCAAAAATTGACACAGGCACCAAGCTACATGCATTGGGGCTGCCAACATTGAGATCTATCTCTATTGCCCGGCGGCTTTGCAATGTTCCGGCTGGCCGTCAAGCTGAGCCGAAAATTGGCCGAGCCAAGCCAGCCGTTAACACAGCAGCCTTAACGGCTCGGCTCGCGGCGAGTGGCTTGCCTTGACTCCATTCAGCTTACAGCCTTAGCAATATATGAGTGAAAAAAACTTATCAAAATAGGCTTCAATCTCCATTTATGCCCTGTGCGCAGCGGGGCACCCAAGGACCGGAGCTGACCGGAGCCGCGGCTATTCTAGTATAGATGGCTCGGCTGAGTCGGCTCGGCTTGTTGACGTGATGGCTCTGGAGCCATCAAAAGCCGAGCCGAGCCGTGGCAACACTAAAGTCGGGATCGACAAGATGCGGCGCACACACCCCATTGGATGTGCGGCACTTTCAGTGCACACGCGGCACTTTCAGTACACATGCGGCACTTTCAGACTGATGTGCGGCACAATTCTAATTTAAGCGAGGTAAGCGACGGCATCAGTAATTGATCTGTATTGCCGAAGGCCGGCAAAAGCTCAAAACTGAGATTTCGCAGTGCGTGGGCGGTTAGAAAAGGTTCGGTTAGTTAAGTTAGGTTCAGTTAGGTTCGGTTAGGCTTAGGACCAAGGTATATTGTGGAAAAAAACGGGGCCAGGCGTGGACTCGGTGCAGATTAAGACATTGATGTGTAATCAAAAGTATTTAAGATGCGGCACAATTCAAAGAGTGCCGTGCATTCCTATATGGAGCTAAAATAGTGTGTGCCGCATCTTGTATAGCCTCCACTAAAGTCTAGCGTCAACTGAGCAATCAACAAGTCGAGATGTCAATGTGATGTGAAGTTGTGAATTAATTTCTTTGATTCAACTTGTGAAAAAGAAAAAATGTTCTGAGCACTGGCAGGCTGTGAAATTTTTCCGATGGTTGGGAGTAAGTAGTGAATTTTTCTCGTGAATCTTGCAAGCAGTGAATTTCTCTGCGGTGGCATGGATTGCCAGTGAAAAATTGAGAATGTGTCGGGGTGAGCTCGCTCTCAAAACAGAGAGGTTGTGACATGCATCCATGCAACCAAGATGTGAATTTTTTGTTGTCAGCTGAGTACGTGAATTTCTTCTGAGGCAGATGTTTTTGTTCCTGTGGAACATTTGCAAGGCGCAGCAGGTGGTGAACTTTGTGTCAAAAATGGGAGGGTAGTGAAATAATTTGTTGAAAAGGGCGAAGTTGTGTGTCAGATAATTATGGCACAGTATTACAGCCATAGGCCCGTACCCGTCTCGGCTTCGCAAATTGACGGCCGTCGCCGTTTACGGGACGGTGGGCAGCCCTACTTCAGAGCCTGAAAAAAATACAGCACAACCTCCAAAGAAAAAGGCACAACCCAACTGGAAATCTAAAAGTGACACAACCCTAGATCCAGAGTCCACAAAAACAACACAACCTGTGTCCCCATTGAGATTATACATTGGTCTCTGACTTCATGGTGTGACAGATGCCGCAGGATGCCGGGAGAGTCTATTGATCCGGTGATTGCCTGGCGGATGCACCATACATCACACTGCCTGGAGCATGACATCGGCATCTCGATAGGCATCAGGCATCATCGGCTCACCGTGGGTATCATTTGGCTTTCCAATGCGAACTATTGGCCTCCCCGGTTCCACCGTATTCCGTTGGAAACCAGTGCATTTGAAGGATCCAGTGTTCCACCCCCAATCATTGCTGATCAGCCGTTTGACAGCTTCGCGTGTATTACTGGCCGCAGCCTGTTTGTTGTCTGCTGTGTTTCCGATCACTCGGCTGAATGTCACATCAATGTCACTAAATGGGAAAGAAATTCAAAGAGTTAGGCAACATAGACCATACAAACTTAGGGTCTGCGGTTGTGCCTTTTTTCTGACAAATGAAAGGCTGTGTCAATTTTTTCAACCATGTTTTAGTTGTGCCAAATTTGTCCACTTTGGGTTGCACTGTTCTGTGGGCAATCTGGGTTGTGCTGATTTTGAAATTCGGAGTAGTGCAATTTTTCTACTACTCTGAGAGCTGTGTCAGTAAAATGAGTTGTGCTTTTCCTCTCTCTTCTCTGCGTGTGCTATATTCTCTGATGTGTCTGACATGCTGTTTTTTGCCGTGAATTACATGAAGTTGTGCTATCTTTGCCAAAAAACAGCCAGTTGTGTGAAAAAATAATTTTGCTACACGTATCCTTCCATACGGCACCCCCCTCAGAGATACGGATGTTTCATTTGGTGCAAAAGTTCAACTTGTACCCGCTTTAACATGTGTGAATAGCATACGCTATGCAAACATTAATAGGAGATAACAGGGTCGCAGAAGCAGATGTCAGCGATCGAAGCCGAGACGCCCCGATACACACTAGATGCTAGTCCTATAGTAAACACGCCCCGACAAAGGGCGAGACACATCTTAGGTCAGCACGTCACGTGTACTCCCGATCATTCCTTTTCCGCCTCGTCCGCGTGCGCGTGGAGGCCAATACCATCGCGTTTTCGTGCCTCCGAACGTGTCTGAACCTACAAAGAATGCCTTTTGCCTTCTGATATAGTACCCCGCTGACCGTTCCAACCATCTCCACTCCACCACGGTCCGCCGTAGACCACTATCGCTCGACATACCTCCGAGTCCCAGTCATCTCCTCAGTTGCACTCCCCGACCCCACCTCTGAGAGCCCTAGAAACATGTCATGCAGGATCTTCAATCCATTTCTCCAGTCGTGAGCTCTCATGTCGGATGTCCCACAACATCCACTTCACTGCAGTGGCAATCCCCGATTCTCTTACCTTCCCCCGGACCCTCTAACTTGAAATGCCCCTCTTATACTCATTTGATTCTGAGCCTTTCCATGAGCTCGACAGAGACGACCCTTCTCTTTCGTACGCTTTGAGTCTTCTAGTCACATGCCTATGACGCCACCGGCCGCTACTTACTCCTGCAACTGCCAACGCGCCGCTCTTCATGAATCATATCACATTCCATCCTTCCACCTGCGCCACGTCCACCAAGACACGATTGAAGACACGAGACGCGCCGAAAACGCGTGGATTGAGTAAGGATGGCAGGAGGAAGTAGCGGAGGCGTGAGGTCACGGAGAATGCACATGACGTGCTGACCTAAGATGTGTCTGGCCCTTTGTCGGGGCGTGTTTACTACCAGACTCTCTACAACTACATACTTGTTCGTCAGTTGTACGAGAGTCTGGTCCCGAGACTAACTAGATGCTGGCTGCCGCAAGTACAAGACGAAGGTGCCGTTTGTCCCCCTACAGAGAATACACAAGGGAGGTCAAACGGGTGCCGACCCATTCACCCGGGCTACGCTATATAAACCTGCCAGCGCACAGCCCGTCCATATGGTCCTGTCAGCGGATCCCCGGAAAGGTGCGCATCACAGCGCGCCCGATCAATCCCAGATCCCTAACACACCCCCTCGCGCGTGAGGCGCACAATCCCGCCCACTACCACGAGCCAACCCATCCGTCCAGCCGTCCCGACCCAAACCGTCGCCAGCCGAACCCGCCGAATCCGCGTGCACCAAACCGCACGCTGCCGTCCCATCCCGGTCATGCTGAACCCGCGCATAATGCTGATGCGCCACCGTCCCATCCCGGAATCTGCCCAGCCGAGGCCTCCGAGCCCACGCCCCAAAACGACCCTGCGCCAATCCGCGCCCGTCGTGATCCCGGCGTCCTGCTCCCAGCCCTGCTGTTACCCTGCACCCCCTGAAGCCAAAACCCGGCCGCCAGCCTGTGCACGCAAATATCCGCGACACACCATTATGGCAGGACGTGCGTAAGCCCCAGTCCGAGTCCGCGTCTGCGCCCGATGCGAAATTTGCCGGCTGCTATCCCAGCCACTGCCATCGCCGCCGCGCTGTGCTCGTCCATCGAGGTACACCCGCGCCGTAAGATCCCGGCGCGCCCGCGCTCCACACCCATCCCGCAGCCCCAACCCAGAACCCCTAGCCATGTCCGCGCTGAGGCAATAACCGCCCGCGACTTGGGACCCGGCGCATCCCCGATGTGGGACCGCCCCTGCTAGTGTATTGTGTCGTCGTTATGCTGCCCAGAGTTGATATGCGCGCCACCCGGCTCTAGCTCCGAGTGCAATCCAGCCAGTGCCGCCAGATGAGAAAACCCGAGGGTGCTGATACCGCCCCTCGTTGCCGTACGTCGCCACAGACCTGCGACAAGACCAGCCGGCAGTTAACGTGTTGCCCACGGACCCGTTTGTGTCAGCGATCGAAGCCGAGACGCCCCGATACACACTAGATGCTGGCTGCCGCAAGTACAAGACGAAGGTGCCGTTTGTCCCCCTACAGAGAATACACAAGGGAGGTCAAACGGGTGCCGACCCATTCACCCGGGCTACGCTATATAAACCTGCCAGCGCACAGCCCGTCCATATGGTCCTGTCAGCGGATCCCCGGAAAGGTGCGCATCACAGCGCGCCCGATCAATCCCAGATCCCTAACAGCAGAAGTAATCTATGGACAGCGATTCGCAGGCGGCGGCACTCACAACCCTGATTGCCGTGGTGTTCATAATCACTTCTTGATCACGGTGTCGACGGGAAGAGGAAGCCATCAGATCCTTGGCCGTCTCCTTTAGCAGCTGACAAGAGTTGCTGAAACTGAGGGTCAGTAAAAAACCCGACCAGATCAGCCTGGCTCTAAGTACAAGGTGAGAAATAGCTCGTGCATGGAGGGGGGTCGAGGGGAAAGCCCTCACCGCGAACTCAGCCTCGGTGATGACGTAGTTCGGCGCCGGAGGCACTCCGATCTCAGAGAGCTGCGGGTTCAGATCCTGACGAGGGATAACCTACGCCCGGATGCGATGAGTGGCTGCTAGGGTTGAATGCGACAAAGTAACCCACGAGATTGTATTTCACCAAGGCAGCGGAGCTAGGGAGCGCGAGAACCGTGTCGGTGTACAGTTGAGCGCGCTCGACAAATTCTGTAAAGGGCACTCCGCTGGGGCAGACGCCAATGGCAAAGACACGAAGAGACATTTGTGTCTGAAATAGGGGATCGAGAATAAAGGGAGGACCAGTAGGTGGATTGAATGCTGAGAACCACCTTTTGGCTCAGTATAAATACTCTCCTGGATGAGAAGCGACGGCGCACATTTGATAATACCGAACGATGTTTTGGAAGCTACTAGTACTACACTCCGGCCGCAAAAGTAGGAAGACGAAGGAAACAGGTTGATTGCACCATTCGTACTAGCCGATTGTCATAGTAGATCCGAGAAACGAATAGGGTCCATTCGAAGTTGTACTTGTAAGCAAAACATGTCGCGTACCGTACGCCGGAGATATCATGCCAGCCCGGCCCAGATCATCCCCTCATCAATGGTGTTCCGCTGCGCCGTGCGCGCACTGCCACACAGCGTCACAGAACTAGCGTTCATCAGGACGAACATCTTAGAGGAACTCTGTCCATACTTAGTTCTATGGAAGTTTTGTACCGCGACTACCCGGACGCGCCTCGGGCGATCAGAATCTCAGATATCTCTTGCCCGTGTAAGCTTCTTACAGCCACAATGGTTCTGGTGGAGAGTTGCAATGGCTGTGTTCCCATAATTCGCGCTGGAAAATATGTACTCTCCACCGGCCGCACATGGAAGTGGCCTTCTGTCATCTAAGGGACCCGAACGGGCAGCAAGATATGTATGCCTAGGGTTGGTCACGGGTGTGCGGGTATAACCGCGGGTTTGTACCCGGGGTACGGCGGGTGCGGGTACGGGTTGACGAGTTGCTGAACCCGCAGAACCCGCAAACCCGACCCGCAAACCCGCGGTTTTTCGGTCCAAAAAGCGTGCCTTGCAAGGCCTGATGGCCGATACCATAAGTAGTATAGACATGCGGTGACACTGTTGATCTGATGCGCTTCCACTCCGCTACACCGATGAGCTGGCAGCTATGGCGGCCGTTCTCCATGTCCTTATGTCTCTGGAGCCTCCTCTGACCAATGAAAATCACTGGATTAACACAATGACTGAGCCCGTCCCTGATTTTCGCAATCGTTATTACTCAATTATCCCGCCGCGTAGCCCTCGCACCACTTTTTTCAGAGATTACCGGTGAATGTTGAGTGCCCTTCTTCGCCGTTTGGAATATGGGAATGCGGCCTGCATGTGCGGCGCTTTTCGAGCCAGGTCTTTTAAGACGGCTGGATTCCATTTTGCTGCTGAGGGCACCTCACGATGCCGGGCAGTGTATCCAGTCGTTCTTCCTCGTCATCTTCCATTTCCGCTCGTGTCTCGTCTGCTGTCAAGACTGTCAAAAAAGCGACCAAGAAGGCCGCCACCGCCATCACACAGACTGTCAAGTCTGCCACTCGCCCTAGCCGGAAGCGCCGCCGGACTTCGAAGGCTAACGCTGCACTCGAGGATGGTGACACCGAGTTCAATTTCCTCGCCGATTCCATCGCTGATACATCTGGTGTGTTCTTATGTCTGAATCTGCTGATCTCTTCTTCATTCTGGCAGGAGAAAAAGAGTCCGTGGATGGTGGTAAGCAATGTCGCACTACTGCTATTTAGTTCTTGTCTGAAGCTTTCTTTCGTAGATTCCTCCACCCTCGTGCCCGATAATACACCCTCCGATGACAGTGGTGTCAAAGAACTCTCCGAGGAGGAACGTCTCGGTGAGTTGATATTCTGATCAATCTATAGCTTTCTTCTCATCCTCATGGGTCTCGCAGCTGAACAGAAGAAAAAGTGGACTTCCCCTGTTTATTCATTCTTCTCCGACGTCAAGATTATTAATGGGGACGATGGCACCCGGTATCATTTTTTCAAGTGTGCTCACACCCGGTGCAAAAGTACGTGGTTCATTCAGCGGATCGTCTGCGCCAATTGATTGTATTTCAGATCGGGGCTTGAACGGCGTCAGACGTGCCTTTCAGAATGCGGATGGCTCCCGTGCTTCTGATGCTGGTTCCACCAGCAACATGAAGTCTCACGCCCTTCGTTGCTTCGGGAAAGAGGTTGTCGAAGCTGCAATCCGCGTGAGACTGCCAAGAACCCAGACGGCTCAATTTTTGCAGCTTTTGCTCGGGCCGGGCAGCGCCCGGTCGATGTCACGCACCGCGCGCACACCAACGCAGAGACCCGGTGTGTTACATCAACTTGAAATGGTTTCGAAAATTGTTTATCTCATAACATTTCAGCGCCCATCTTGTCCAGTGGCTTACCGAGGCGTCTCGTCCCGAATATCTCGTGGAAGACCGCGGATTCCGCACACTCATGACTGCCGGCCGTCCCTATCTCCACCTTCCGAAGTCCAAGACTGTCTCGCGTGACATTCAAGCATGCTTCGCAAAGTGCAAGGGAACAATCGATCGTCTACTTCAGGTGCGCAGTTCTGATAAACTCATCTGACTTTCGATTATTGACGCTGCCACAGGATCATCCCGGGGAACTCAGTTTCGGCACGGATGCTTGGACTTCGCCCAACCATCGTGCATTTGTTGCATGGACCGTGCATCTCCATCATCATGGAAAGCCGCTTGCATTCCTCCTGGACATCATCGAAGTTCCCGAGGTAAGCTTTATTTTGTTTCACCGCGCCGGCGTGCAATCATCTAACTCTCATAGTCTCACACCGGCGAGACACTAGCTCGTGCTTTTGACACAATGCTTGCGTCTCATGGCGTCAGCAAAAAGGTAAAACATTTGAGTTTTTTTGAAAGCAAGTTGACTCATCGGTCTTCCCAGATCTTTTCCTGGACCGGCGACAACGCGACATCGAACGACACACAGACTACGACAATGTCTGCCCTCGGAACCAACTCTTTCGACAAACAGAATCGTGTGCGGTGCTTCGCCCACACTCTCAACCTCGTCGCCAAATCCATTCTCAAGCCGTTCTCTGCACCGGAGAAGAAGACGAAGGATGGGGGAGGCGAGGAGGTGGGAGAGGATGATGAGGACATGCCAGATCTCGCCGCTGAGGCTGTCTCATTCGACGGTGCCTTTGCCGCTGACGCCGTAGAGTCTGAGGAGGGTGGTGTTGTGGGTTCAGACATGGATAATGATGTTGAGGAGGAGGCGGATGACGATGACGATGATCTGGACGAGGCTGAGTTGAGCGAGGAGGAGCAACTTGCATTCAACACGAACACCCGCGCGGTAAAGAAATCACTCGACAAAGTACGTACTGTTTCTCGCATGATATCCATTCGCACCGCTCACTTCCTTGTAGATTCGCAAGCTTTCCTTTGCCATCATCCATTCGACGACCATCCTCCTCCCTGCCTGGCGTAAGCTCTGTGTAGATAAGGGTTTGAAGGAACGGATCATTCCACGCGACGTGCGCACTCGGTGGAACTCTACATACGATATGCTCATATTCGCCGAGGAATATCGCCCCGTAATCGATGCAATCACCAGCGACAGGACCAACAACTTGCGCAAGTTCGAACTCGCTGACGACGAATGGACTATCATTAGGGATCTGATCTATGTGCTCTGTGTACGTCCCTTTCTTGTTGCAGGGACTTCTGGGTTGATTGATGTATGAATAGATCTTTAAAGACGCTACTCTATACTTTTCATCCGACTCGAGTACTATCGCTAATGTCATGTCCACCATCGATATCATCGACAGTTCCCTTGACTCTCGTGGGGAGCGTGAACTACAACCAGCTGTTATCCACGCCGTTTCGCTCGGCGTGCTACTCTGCAACGTTACTATATATAAGACAAGTGACTCGGACATCTATGCTCTCGCCACTAGTGAGTCCTGAATCTTGATTTTGTGCTTCATGTAATATGTATGTCATTGACGCCATTGATAGTTTCTTCACCCATCGTCGAAGCTTGAATACTTTCGCAGCAATCACTTCGACAGTGACTGGCTTCTTGCCCGTGAACAGGCGTTACGGACTCGATATGAGTTATACCGGAAGCGTCACGCGTCTTTGGAGTCCGACGTCGAGGAGGTAGGTTCTTATCTTCTCTTTGC